>JAFEME010000611.1:1989-16129 GCA_018831755.1 Niveomyces coronatus
ATAGGAGAGATGAGTGTTAGGGATGTCGCTGTGCTGTTGCTGGATGTGTTTCTGGGCGGAGAGAGAAGTCAGACTTACAGCTGCTGGATCGTCTTGGCGGCGGCGCAGCCTCCTGAAAAGACGGTAAATAGCAGGATGCAGACCAGAAAGACTGGCTTGCGGCCCAGGATGTCGCTAAACTTGGACATGATGACGACGAAGCCTGCGAAGTGCCAGTTTTTAGTTCCCAAGAACCAACATCCATGGAACAAAGAAGAAGAAAAAAAGGAACCAAAATTTTTTTGACCATCACACTTACCGACAAACCCGAGCAGATAGGCGGACATGACCCAGCCCGCCCTCTCGAAGCCGCCGACATCGTTGGTGATGCTCACCAGCGAGGTCGTGACGATGGTGACCTCGACCTGGGTGAGGAAGTAGACGGTCGAGATGAGGAAAGCGACGAGCCAGAGCCGGAGGCCGTGCAGGTAGGCGCCCGTGTTGAGCGGCTCGTCCTCGTCGGCCGTCGCGGGGAAGCGCCGCGCTTCATCCTGGTTGGGCTTCTTTTCCGCGTCGTACGTCGTCGTCGAGAGCGGCGCGCTTGAGCTTGCCGAGGTGCCGCCCAAGACTTTGGTCTCTATCGCCATCTTTTTTTTTTTTTTTTTTGCCGGCGTTTAATGTTTTTGTGTGATGGCACAGAGGAGAAAGGCACGATGCCAGCACGAGAGAAGGCAGAAAAATATCGCGAATCATAAATTGGTCATACAAAGGTTTGCTCGGTCCTCTTCCCCCTTCTAAGGCGGGAAAACGGTATTGCAGCAACAGGGCAATTGCGACGCTGCCTCGGCAGGGACAAAAACAGGCTGTGTCTGCGGTCAATGAGAAGCCGACTATGGTGAGCGGGCGCCAGACAATCATGCTCTCCCCCCCACCGCCATCCGAAACAAAAAAAACCAAAAATGTACCATACAAACAATAATACGAAAAGTTAAAAATAAATCATAGTTCTTTACTGCATCATCTGTCATTGCTACGAAACCGGCATACCGCGGGAAAAAAAAAAAAAAAAAAGAGCACATCAAAATTCATCAATGACGTGCAGTGTACTGCCGAGCATCGACGCACAGTGCGCGCCTCGGAGGGGAGGTACCTCTTCTCTTTCTCGATGAACACACCCCATGTCCGTCTTCTTCCTTGTCGGTCATTGCCGCAGGGATTCAGGGAAGGCCTGCTTTTCTCTTTTTCTCCTCTTCCCGTTTCTAGCAGATCACACAACTAGGCGAGGACGTTTGTGGTCAACGCCGATGCGGGGATGGGAAACTGACAGCGCGCTTCGGCGGAGATTTTTTTTTTTTTGGGCTTGGTGTTGGAGAGGTGGCTGGATGGAGCGGGAAAATCTATGAAACTATGAAACTCTGATGATGTCTGTTGTCATGGGACGGGGCAAGTTATGATTTGTAGTTTTATGTAGCAGAACTCGGTCTAGAATGGATGACAAGACATGATATAATGCAGGAGGGGGGGGGGGGCAAATTTCGGGGTTTGCTCGCCTTTTGAATAAAATTGTCATCTTATGCAGGTGCATCACCATAAGAGACATCATCAGCGGCGTTGCGGGCACACGCTCACACAGAATGCTACATCTGGTATAGCACACACTTACACACTTACACACACACACACACACACACACACTCACCTACAAAAAATGACGAATGAGAACTCATGCGTCTTTTTCCCTTCCTCTCGTTTATCAAAAAGCAAGCCACAAATTTTATTGCACCCACACCCTGATGGCCTCTTCCGTTCCGACGAGGCTTTCCCTTAGCGCCACCTGGCTCACTGTGTGGGACCCTGCACCCCGTCGAGTCCCCCCCCCCCCCCCCCCCCCCCACAGCTGGTGTGGGTGCATCGGGAAATACGACGGTGACAAGGCTATGTCGTTTTTGCTGACCATTTAATTAATTATTTTATTATCACCACTCTACTCCTACCCAATGGAACTGGCACGATTGCGTACGTGCGTCACACCTCTCTTTCTTTCCGTCTGAGGTAAGACGCCCCGGCACATCTTCGCAGAGGTGGGGGAGTGCCAGCTCGTCTGGTACAGCGTCTGTGTTGCCATGCTTTTCTTTTACTTTTTAATGCTTGGGGGGAATGCCGCACTGCCGGGCCGCGCATGGCATGCATGGGGAGGGGGGCTGAATCAGGCTGTCGCATGGCAATGCTTGGATTGAAAAAAAGAATAAAACTTTTCTGATCGAAACTAAAATACAATGTGAAATGGGCCGATTCTTTTTGCTCTTCCCGTCTCTCGCCCCCTTTGGTCCGAATTGTCTTATAATGAGGTCCGTCTGGGCTGTCGAACCAACCTCTGATGCCATCTCGACCGATTGCTGTCGGTGGCTGCTGTCGGCTAGTAGCGTCCTGTCTCAGTAGCTCGGTGGCTTTTTGGTGGCGTCTCCTGCTGACGGCGGCTCCCACTTGGTGCACCATCTTATCAGTGATCTATGAAGAAGCCAGCGCAAAGAATGGGGCCCGTCAAAGATGAGTGGCTTGGAGAACAGGGTGCTTTTGATTTTGGGTGATTTTCTTCTTCTTCTAATCTATCAGGTATTTATTGTTTCATAATCGGACGAGTCTTTGATCTCGCCTGTTGGATTGTTGCTTTCAACTCGCGCCACAGAAGCACATCGCTGTAATCTCCGCCGCCGTGATATGGCACTGGCGCCTTTCAATTCAGAGGTTGGGTTCACGCTAGTAATAGTAGTGGTAGTGGTAGTAGTACATAGTAGTTAGTAGTCGCTAAATGCTAACCCTGTATTACTACTACCGACGCACGATACCTACTACTGTAAGCAGCCATATTTCTCCTCCCCCGCATGCTTACATCCGCTACTGCACCGTAGCAGCAGGTATGGTCCGTCCGTTATTAGCATGGAATTCACGGCAACTTAAATCAAGGGAAACCAGAGAACCAGAGAAACATGGTCAGCAAGTCAGCAAGGATTGGCGTGCTTTTTTTCCCGCGACTAAAACATGTCTCCCAGCGCATTTTCCTATTGGCCTACGGGGTTGCGAGGGGGGCAGATGGCGACAGAAATGTTTCATACACTGTCGTATTGAATTATAATCAACCAGTTACCTCATTTTCCACGTGGCAATTTCTTATTTTTTGTTCGGCTTCCTCTGTTCCCTCTTTTTGCTCTCTTCTCCCTTCTTTTTTTTTTTCTTAATTTCGATATATCCTTCTTCGATCTGACGAGGCTCTCTTTCGATTTGTGAGCTTTTCTGCCTCGTCTTGCCGGCTGCCGTCTACCGCCACTCACAACTCACCGCTCTGCCCGCCCATCCCATATCCCATCCACCATGGCGAGCTTAATCAGCAAGTTTCCCAGCCTGCCGCCAGAGACGCAGCAGAAGCTCCTCGACGGCCCGGCCATGAGCCCTCCGCCAGGTGTCGTGCCCAACTTCGACAACCCTCCCAACCACAACGGCGTCGGCATCGCCTTTGGCGTCATCCTCGGCCTGATCGCCATCGTTGCCTTCATCTTCAGAGTGCATTGTCAGACTCGAGTCCTGAAGAAATGGCACGCTGCCGACTGTATGTCTCATACCACCCTCCATCTTTGTCTGTGCATGCGATATATGCAGCCTGCCTTGTCCACGTGCGGCTTTAGATTCAACGTCAAGCTGACCAGTTCTGCTTCTTTCCAGATATCGGGTTGCTTGCCTTTGTAAGTTATCGTCGGCTTTATCAAACTGCTTCGAGTCCTGTGCTAACGTCTCTCACAGATATCATACATTGGCGCACTCATCAGCTTCTTCGTCTTCATCTCTTACAGCGGGTTCTTGGTCAATCAATGGAATGTCCGGTTCCGAGTATTTCAAAAGTTTCTCCAAGTTAGTCTCAGTCCCTACTTCTTTCATTTCGGCAATATGCTAATTGCATCTCAGAATTCTTTGGCCATTACGTTCGCATACATTCTGATGATGCTGTTCGCCAAAGTTGCCATCCTCCTTGAATGGAGTACGTGATCACATCCCTCCATTCTCTCCGCTGCTCAAGAACGCTCTAACCGGACTACTCTCAAACAGATCGTATCTTCAACCCCGGTCAAATTCGCAATGGATTTTTCTGGGCCAGCAACACCATTCTAGTCCTCAACGTTCTCCTCTACGTTAGCATCTTGATTGCCGAGGCTCTTTCATGCCGTCCAGCGCACTTCTTGTGGGAGCCCTGGGTGGCAGGCTCTTGCTTCAACAAGCGGGCTCTCGATCTTGCTTCGGCCTACTTCAATCTCGCTGCTGATATCCTGATCCTCTTATTGCCTCAGCGCATCATTTGGTCTCTGCAGATGTCGCGCGAGAAGAAGATTGGAGTCTCTCTCATCTTTTCAGTCGGTATCTTGTATGTAATTACCTTGTCTCGCCATTCCGTGGCGTCTTGCCGCTAACCGCAACTCTACTTTTCAGAACCTGCCTTTGCGCCATCTTCAGAGTCGTCGTCATCTACACGCTCAAATATGCCGGCAGCGGAGATACAACATACAACACCTCCCGAGTTTACATGTTGACGATTGCCGAGTCGACCTTTGTGATTCTCGTCTTTTGTAAGTGTCTCGTGCTTTACTCCGATCGCTCCGACGTTCCCTCCGCAACAACTGCTAACGCCAGCTCACAGGCATGCCCTCTCTTCCTAAAGGCTTCACCGAGAGCGCAGTCGGACGTGGTGTCATGTTTTCCCTGCGCTCTCTCGTCCACCTCACGAGAAGAAGCGGCAATTCCTCCATGGGCAGCTCATTCAGAGAGCCCCGAACCGAGGACTCCAAAAACGGCTTTGGCCGCATTGACAGCACCTCAAACCTCCAGATGCAGGACGTGGAGAGAGGCATGGCCTCGGTGGGCACCAATCCCGAGGAGCACCGAGGTGAGCCCGGCATCATGCGACGAATTGACATTAGCACCCATCACGAGCCTAGGAAAAGCTCTGCTACATCAAGCTCAAGGTCCAAGGCCAAGCCCAATGCATGGTAGACGGAAGAGTTTCGAAATCCGGCTCTCATGCCGTCTTTTCTTTATAGATTATATTACTATCTAAATTTCTGTGTTGTTTTGTTGGCTTAGCATACACTGTGCTTGTTCTGTAGCCACTATAGGCGTTATGTTTGGGTTTGTCGGGCAGCTACTGCGAGTTTATGCATCACGATTTCCAATGCTTGATATTTGATGTACTTTTCTTTTCTCTTTTGCATGTTCTCAGGCTAAATTTTGTTAAAAGAAAAATAGAGTTTCATAGTATACCAGATTCTGTAAATTCATGTTCCATGAGTCATCGTCAATCAGTCTCAGGCCAGCTCGTCGGCCAGGCTGCCGCGTTTCTTAAACACCAAGTGCGGCCCCTCGTGCTCCGCAGCGAACCAGTCCTCGGTCTGATACTCAGGGGCCGCCACCTTCCCGTCCCGCCTCGGCCGCAGCACCTCGCCCACCTTGCCCAGCCTCCCCGGGGCTGGCTCAAAGTCAAAGTACCAGAAGAGGCGGGCGAGCGCCATGGTCATCTCGATCCACGCCATGGCCTTTCCGGGACACGTCCGGTCGCCGGCGACGAAGGGGATGTGGGCCATGCGGACCGCCTCCTGCGCGGCCCTGAGCTCGTCGGACGCGGCGTACTCCTCCTCCTCCTCCTCCTCCTCCTCCTCCTCGAGGAAGCGCTCGGGCCTGTAGACCCAGGGGTCCGGGTAGATGGCCTCGTTGTGGGAGAGGGCGTAGATGCTGATGGCGACCTGGGTGCCGGGGGGCACGACGTGGCCGTCGACGACGAGGGGCTCGGCGGCGGCGTCGAGCGGGTCGAGCTGCCTCCAGAAGATGGTGGTGATGGGCGGGGACATGCGCAGGGTCTCGTCGATGCAGGCGCGCAGGTAGCCGCAGGCGGCGAGGCGGGGGCCGGGGACGATGTCGTCGGCGGAGGAGAAGGCGGCGCGGACCTCGGCGGCGGCGCGGGCGTAGCAGGACGGGTAGCGCGAGAGGTAGAAGAGGGTGCCGGCGATGGTGGCGGCGGTGGTGAGGCCGCCGGCGGCGAGGAAGGTGGTGGCGTGGGGCCACATCTCGCTCTGCATGAAGGAGTCGCCGAGCTTGATCTCGTCGATGACGATGGAGTAGAAGTCGTGGAAGGCGTAGCGGTCCATGGACTCGCGGGTGCGGACGATGTCGCGGATGGCCTTGCCCGTCTGCGCCGTCTGCCTGTACTTGAGCGTGAGCATGAGCAGGTTGTAGTAGCGCAGCGGCGGGAACTGCATCATGAAGTTGATGCGCCAGCTCCACTCCTTGAGCGTGCCGGGGAAGAAGCGGTTGGCCGGGTCGGTCTGGGTGTTGAGCGGGTGGCCGAAGGCGAGGTCGGCGGCGATGTCCGTGGTCATGTAGGTGGCGAGGTCCAGGGCGTTGACGGGCGACGCACTGCCGGCGCGGGCGGCGGAGCGGGTGAGGATTTCGCGGAGGAACTCGTTGATGCGGTCGACCATCTTGGTCTGGAAGATGCGCATGGAGCGCTCGTTAAGGACGGTGGCGATTACCTTGAGCTTCTTCTTGTGGTCGGCCCGGTCCGTGGTCATGATCAGGTTGCGGTTCTTGGCGGCAAACATGCCATGGTTGTACGGCTCGCCTTTGGCCATGCGGGGGTTGAGGTATATGTCTATGGGATTCAGGGAGACGGGGATATCGAGATTAGTTTCCAAGATTACAAGGAGTTGAAATCTAGACTACGTCTTACCCTTGACGGCGGTTGCAGTGTTGAAGATGAGCTTATTGGGCCCGATACGATAAACGTCACCTGCAGCCGATGAGCATGTGAGATCGAAGAGGCCGGACAGAGAAGGGGGGGGAGAGTGTTGTCAAGGCGATGGGCTTGGAGGGAGACATGGGATTGGTGACATACCATACTTGCCGGACCACTCATATGCCTTCCAGTGAAGGTTCTTACGATAGGCAAAATAGCCGCTGTAAGCGTCGGTCACCTTGGCCAGCCAGGGGCCTGGATACTCTCGCAGTGGACTGGAGATGAGCTTGTAGGTGATGCGAAGGATAATCTATCAATCATCAGCAACGATGTTATGTGATCCGAGAGAGGGATGGCAAGTACCAGTGGAACGCCAAAGTACAGGCCGTACTGGACTGCGAGGCTGATGAGGTTGCCCATCTCGTACGATGCTGGCGGAAGGGCTGGAGGTCAGAGGTTGTGAGGGTCGAGGTCGGGAAGAAGTACAAGCTGCTTCGTGCAGTCCAAGGCCGGCCAAGGCTGAGACGAGGCAGCGGCGAGGTGTGGATTTATGCAGGGGAGATCAGAGCAAAAGTGTTTGAGACCAGCGAGATTGCCAAGAGAGGCGCCAAAGCACGAAGCCGAAGGCGAAACTAACGAGGCTGGCGCGAGAACCGAAGCCTATTGCGAGGAATTAATTTAAAGACGCGCCTGCTCTGCTGCTGATGAATCCCGTCGGTGTTGTGCCAGCCAGCCTTGTTTGCCCTCGATCTGTGAGAAGGCGAGGGCCGTGATAAGCGCCCGCAGGCATACTTTTATGCCGTGTACCTTTGTAGGACGGACGTACTGCACAGTATGGGCGGTACAGTGCCAGCGTGAGGTGTGCGCTTAAAAAAGAAGGGTCATCAAATCAATCGCGCTCTGATTGATGGTTGCTGACCACCCTACGGGGTGGCAATATCAAAAATCATAGTAAAAAAACCGCTGCTAAAATATTATTTTACAGAAGGACGCCTTTTTCCTTTGAGACCGCTTGTGCTGTGCCGTCCGGATTACTCTATCATATTGTGGCCTGGAAAGTTTGACCAGATATTACGGATTGGATTTTTAATACAGTACGTTCGAAATTGAGTCCCCTCGACCAATTGAAGTCCTAATGCAGGCTTCTCATCAAAGGTATAGCATTGATACATTGCCTCTAAAGAACAACATTACATAAGCGAGCCCAATACAACCCGCCACCTGTCTATAAGCATCAATGTGCTCATGTTTGCTATTCCACGACAACATCGCAAGCCAACGTACGCATATCGCCAGAAGTAACGGCTTGCGTAGTAGAAAAAAAGAGTAATCCAACCCGTTCATGTCAGATCCAGAACCCAGCTGTCAGCACAGAATGGCGGACCTACCCGGTACCGATATCCGGACAACGCCAATACGAGCATCCGTCCCTAGAGGCATACCAGCATCGAGGGCCCGTACAGGCCCCTGCCGCTTTCTTTTACTGACGTAGGATATATAATAAATGCTGTAGGATTATCGCTTGCATCACACGTGCCGGCGTCTGCGGCTCATCGATATCGTAGCTCGCCATGTCTCTCTCTGCTTTCTAATCGGAAAGGCTCTCCAGGGCGGACCTCGACGAACAACGACACGATGCCCAACTTCGAACAGCCAACACAGATAGTCACGCACTGAAAACCTCCCCAGACGCGCCATCTCCAGAGAAGCTTCAAAATGACACACAGGCTCCTGTGCCGCCAGACGGTGGCTCTATGCCCTGGCTGCAGGTTGCCGGAGCTTGGACAATCATGTTCAACGTCCTCGGCCTGCTCAACTCGTACGGCCAGTTCTAATCGATATACGAGACGAGCCTTCTCAAACAGGAATCCACCTCGACCATCGCCTGGATCGGCTCGACCCAGTTCCTCATCTGCTACCTCGTCTGCATCTTCACGGGCCCGCTCCTCGACACGGGACACCTGCATATCCTGCTCAGCATCGGCACCGCGGTCACCGTGTTCGGGCTGATGATGGTCAGCTTGTGCCGCGCATACTACCAGTTCTTGCTGGCACAGACCGTCGTGACTGGCATCGGCTTCGGCCTCATCTTCCTGCCGGCCTCGTCGGTCGTGTCGCAGTGGTTGTCCACCCGCACTCCTCTCGCGATCGGAATCTCGGTGAGCGGTTCAAGCGTCGGTAAGTTGATGTGTTCCTCGGCAACGGAACTCATATCTGACCCCATTCCCGCAGGCGCCGTCATATATCCAATAATGCTGCAACGCCTCACGGAGCGCATTGGGTTCCCCTGGACGTTACGCATCATGGGGCTTCGTGGTTCTCGGCACCATGCTGTTCGCCATTGCCGTCATGCGAGTTCGAATCGGAAACGATCCGCAAAAGAGAAAAGTGATTGACCTCGGGCACTTCACAGAGACAGGCTCTACCTCATTGCCTGCCTCGGCTTCTTCATCAATTTCCTCGGACTCTACGTGTTCTACTACTTCATCTCCCTCTGCGCGACCGAAGTAGCGGGCACCGACCACAGCCTTGCCAATTATCTCCTCCCCATCCTCAACGCCGGGTCCTTCTTCGGGGCGCCTCGTGCCGAACTGGATCGCCGGGCGCGGCGGGCTCATGAACGTGCAGATCCTGTTCGGCATCGTCTCTGGCGCCCTGACGTTTGTCCCGCTGGGCATCAGGACCACCGGGGGCGTCGTCGCCTGCGCCGTCGTCTACGGCTTCGTCTCGGCGCCCTGCGTCTCCCTCCCCATCCCGATCGTCACGAGCCTGTCGCCCGACAGGAGCGTCTGGGCCACGCGCCTGGGGGATGAGCTTCGCCATCATCGGCCTCGGCGCGCTCATCGGCAGCCCTGTCGCCGGCGCCATCCTCGGAGACAGCAACGATCGGAACTGGACCGGCCTGGTTGTCTGGTGTGGCGTCATGTTCCTCGCTTCTACGGCCATCTTGTTTACGGTGCGGACTATGAAGGTTGGACTCAAAGTATTTGTCAGGACTTCATACCAGCACAACAACGGGTTTGACAGCGCTCGACTTCTGGTGCGCCAAAGGCCGATGCCCCCGACTGGTCATATAATAAGTGCAGATGAAATTAGAGACGTCCGTTAGGGTTCGCTTAGATTTATACTCATGAGTCTGAGATATTGTACATTGGATATAGGTTGCGTAGGAGAACATCAAGGTCTGGTGAGCACTTTGTCTCGCCCTAATTTAGTAATGGGACATGTATATGCGCGAACAGGGGGTTGGATCAAGATTATGTAGAATAACGTAAATACTGTTCAATGGCTGGCCACATTCCTTTGCTATGCACTTTTTTTTTTAAAACACGTTTCCCTCCAAAGTTACACCGACAGTCCATAGTCCCTGCTGAGTTTACTCAGGGTCTCCGACGGGCCCCGTTTCTGCCTCCGCCTGGGCAGCGGCCTTCTTGTCCGCGGCTGCTTGGGCCTCCAGATCCTTCACCTGCTGCCTGCCCTCTTCTGTTGTGGCATCAATGATTTGCTCATCGACGCTCAGTATATTAGCCTAATGAGCCTTTGAGTTAGTACACTCTGCTTCACGATTCTGCGCTTATTTCGGATGTCTTGGACGGTGGCCTGTTTCTTACCTCGCCGAATAGGGTGACATAATTCTCGGCGTCTTCTACTGACATTTTGCCAAGCACTTTGTTCACCTCATCCAGCTGCCCTGTTTCTAGCGCTGCCTTCATGTCGTCGCTGAACCGGTCGAATATGCTTCTTGCCTCCTGCTCCTCAGCGTCTTCGCTGTCGGCAGGCGGCACGGTTATGGATATGACGGTGCCGGGTTCAACGGCTTGTAGTTGGATCAGTTCCGTGCCCTCTTCCCCGTCGCCAGCCTCAGCCTTGCTGGCGCGCTCGGCGACAATCTCACGGGCGCGATTGCGGATGCGCGCGTAGGTGTCGTGCACCTCCTTATAGAAGATCTCCTTCGCATTATTGACACCTTTGGCCGTTATGCGTTTGAAGAATAGCGCCACACCATCGCGACCCAGGGCGCGACAGTATTGAAGAAGCAGTGCTTGATGGACTTGCTGCTTGCAGAGGTCGTCCTTGCGTTCGAGTGCAGCATCAAAGGCGAGAATTAGAATACCATCCGTCTCCTTTTCTGTTAGGATCTGAGGATTCTTGATGAGGTAATCTAGACTCGCGGAATAGTCATCAGACTTGATGGTGGCGAATATTTTGGCTGCCGGCGATGCCTCAATGTCGTCGTCGTCTTTCTTATCTGTGTCCTTTGTTGTGTCTGTGGACGAGGGTTCGCCTGGAGCATTGTAATTGGGGTTGAGGAGCTCGGGTTTGGCGGACGAGGATCCAGGGGCCGCATCTTTGTTGATGAAGCTGCTATCAAATCCAGTCCTGAAACTCTCGCTCGTGATCTTCTTGCCCTCCTCCTGCTGTAGCTTTGCCAGCTCGTTGCCGCTTTCCTTGATCAAGGTCTTGACCTGATTTTCATGCACCTCAATCTCCTTCACCATGGCGGTGTATCTGTCATTGGGGTTCTTCTCGTCCACCGCCTTGTTGACCTGGTCGAGCAGGCCGGCCATCATGGCAGAGTATGTCTTGGGCTGATTCGGGTCTACTTGCAGGCCCTCGGGGACCTTGGGCAATTGGTCGTCCTTCTCATTGCCAGCAGACTCCATGACGGCCGCAAACGCAAGCTCTCCCACATTTTGAGAGGTGGACGCCTCCGAAACACGCGATTTGAGCGAGGCGAGCAGGGCTGAGATGCGCCTGAGCAGCTCCTGGTGGAGGTCGATTTCGTACCTGTAAGCCTCCATCCGCCGCTTCGACTTGAGGCGCTCCTCGTGAATCTGGTTCTGCTTGGCCCGGATGAAGGATCGCTTGTCGACGTTGGGATGGACCTCGACGTCCGAGTCGTCGCTGACCTCGAGGGCATCCTGCGATGAGGCGGGTTAGCAAGCTGATTGACCGTCGCCACGTGCGGATGTGGCAGTCTGCGCGCCACTGAAGGGCCTAAGAAAAAGCTTTACCCATTTACTGTAGTCGACCGGCATGATGGACGACTGCTGTTTGGTAATCTGTAGCAGATATTAGGCAGACAGACAAGCGGAGGTTTGAGTTTGCGTACAATTGGAGAAGTCGATTTTGCCCCTCCATCGTGCCCCTCCAAATTGCTGAAGCCTCTAGCGTTGCCACTACTGGATGCATCTCTAGAGCGGCAGGTGGGAAGTTGTGGGGGGGGGGGGGGTTTGGGCAACGGCCCGGAATGGCCCTAGTATAGCATCAACCGTCACAAGTTATGCGTCATTGTCGCAGCTGAGATGCGTGACGATGCAAGGCATCCAGGGAAAGTGATGACCGCGTGTGGCTTGTATTTCGCCTGTCACGTCTCGAAATTGTGGCAAAATGGCTCCGTCGGGTTCCGGGTCTTCATGCTTGGGGGCTCGGCAGGAAACTACCAGTACCTATGAAGACGATGTACTGTATATAACGGCTGCTAACGTCAGAATAGCATTGACTTTAGCAAATTGTCAAACGACGCATGCTACTACGGTCTGACCAGACTGCCGAGACAGACTGGTTTCTGAGGCTTTGTGCCTGGCCGCACGCCTTAGGCACAGCATGCTCGCTAGATGCTTGTTCCGCAATACTACCCACCTGTAAATGTATGTACTACCTACTATACGGAGTACTGCCGAACCGGCGACCTCTACTGTACTGGTAGTGCGTAGTAGTCTTTTGGTGCCGGGAGCAAAAGACTAGAACCGAGACGACTCGGGCTTTATGCTTGTCTCGCATGCCATGGTATGCATTTTGACCGGATAATAAGGTAGGGCCACTTAGCTCTGCGGGTATTTTATTTCTCTTTTAATTACCCCCTCCACAGCCACAGCTATGATTGCCGACCGAATGGCCAAAAAACAGTGCAGGTCTCTCTGTTGGCGGCAGTCGGCGACGCTGGCCTTCGGCGAGCTCCGGCAAGCTGTGAAGCAGTGGGCTAGCCGATTTCAACGGCCGCCCGAGGTTCTGTAGGGACCACTGACAGACAGTGCCATGCTGCGCTATCCGCAGGGACTTGTTATAGCACAACTGACCAGTAACATCAAGACGATTATCTTGGATACAGTATAAGGCAGGTGAACTGTGAGATCGTTGCGCATGAGATATACTTTGTCACTCTTATGAAGGAAATTAGCATCATTCTCCTGAAAGCAACGGAAGATCTGACCCGTCCAGTTCCTCAGTCTGGATACTCCTACTCCATTTTCATCAACTCTGATCTGTCCATCTACTATATATTCTTTGCATTTAAGCCCTGATCCCCCAGCAGCGATCTGATAGTGGCCCCGACTTTATCGTGTCAGCCTGCCTCCGCCAAGCGCCGATCAAGTTACGGAGAGATCCGATGAGCAAACCAACCGTCGTCCGAAGCTCAAACCCCCAAGTCTCAACCTTGACTTTTCCTAAACACCTACCACCATAAAAATCAGCCCTTCTCAGAAAGCCTTCCACCTTCTACTCAACATCATCATCATCATCGTTGACCCCTCCCACGTCTCCTCACCACCAAGACACACGACATCCACCTCTCCGCCGCCCGCCGCCATGCCCTCCGTCACCGCCGCCCGCTACGGCAAGGACAACATCCGGCTGTTCAAGACGCACCGCGACCCGGCCACCGGCGTGCACTCCGTCACCGAGACCCGCGTCCGCGTGCTCCTCGAGGGCGACATCTCCGCCTCCTACACGCGCGGCGACAACTCCGTCGTCGTCGCCACCGACTCCATGAAGAACACCGTCTTCCTCCTCGCCAAGCAGCACCCCGTCCACCCGCCCGAGCTCTTCGCCGCCCGCCTCGCCGCCCACTTCGTCGACGCCTACCCCCACATCCACGTCGCCCACGCCCACGTCGCCGCCGCCCGCTGGGCCCGCATGCGCGTCGCCGGCGAGCCCCACCCCCACAGCTTCGTCAAGGAGGGCGACGAGAAGCGCACCGTCGCCGCCCGCGCCGCCCGCGGCCGCGGCATCGCCCTCAGCAGCGGCATCGCCGACCTCACCGTCCTCAAGAGCACCGGCTCCGCCTTCCACGGCTTCCTCCGCGACGAGTACACCACCCTGCCCGAGACCTGGGACCGCATCATGTCCACCGACGTCGACGCCAGCTGGGACTGGGCCGAATTCCCCGACCTTGCCGCCGTGCAGGCCGCCGTGCCAAGGTTCGACAGGGCCCACGACGCCGCGCGCGAGATCACCTTCAAGCGCTTCGCCAATGATAATAGCGCGAGCGTGCAGGCTACCATGTATAAGATGTGCGAGGACATTCTCGAGGCTGTTCCCGAGGTCAACAAGGTTCACTACACATTGCCCAACAAGCACTACTTTGAGCTCGGTACGTCCCCCCCC
>JAFEME010000612.1:0-16125 GCA_018831755.1 Niveomyces coronatus
CCCCCCCCCCCCCCACCTTTCTCTGTCACCTGTGTGCCTCCCACAGTCACTGTCACAGTCACTGTACAGTGATAGACGGTACAAGCCGCACTATATTGCACTGTACAGAAGCACGGAAATCCGAGCCATCACGAGGGAGGCGCATCG
Organism: Niveomyces coronatus; assembly: GCA_018831755.1. Lineage (NCBI taxonomy): Eukaryota > Fungi > Ascomycota > Sordariomycetes > Hypocreales > Cordycipitaceae > Niveomyces > Niveomyces coronatus. The sequence goes on from JAFEME010000612.1 coordinate 148, forward strand.
TAAAGTGCCTTGGTCTGCAATGGCAGTGCTGGCAGGCTCGGAGTTGTTCCCGAGACTGACGATCTAGTCGTTTCTACGTGTATCAAGCAGCCTGAGGAGTTGACAGAGACTCTAGGGCCGTGAAAACATTGCCTCTTATATTTTATCCTGCAATTTCACACGTCGGTCCTAATCAAAAGGTTCTTACTTCATTAAAACGTGCGCAAGCCAGGCAAGCAGCCACAGCTCCAATGCGTTCATATAAATATGGAAATAGATAATCTGCTGCTGAGCACGGCATTGTTGTCTGTTGTCGAATTGGGCATCTTTTTTCCCCGGGTTGTGAGAGAATCATGGCCTGCCGGAATGGCCGGAAGAGTTACGTCTACATCTGTGGCTGCGAGCGCGTCACGTCGTGATCTTCAATTTCATGGTAGCCATCGTCTAGCAATTCAATTTCACCAAGGTTTCAAGAACCATGATTTTTGTTTAGCCTCCGTTTCTCATAACTGATTGTACATGCGTTCTATGGAATATATAAATAGTAAACCCCCCACCAAACTACCCTGGATGTCATCATGATCTCCTCGGTGCCCAGGCTTGCAGCCATTCTCTTGTTTTATCTAGGTTCGCCTTTTCCGCCTCCGCGGCTGCAACACACCACTCCACGTCCCAGATACCCTCGGAAGTAATCATATCCGCTAGATTTCGACACATCTGGTTTGACTCATCTACACAAAAGAATACGGGCGTGTCCATTTCCAGGCACGTTGCCACAAGTGGCTTGACCAGCGGCAGGGCCGCTTGCGACGACGATCCCTTGGCCTCCGCCCCGTTATTGCCTCTGCCGGTCTTGCACCAATCGTTTTTGCAGTGGCCCCGGCGGCATCCGCTCATGAGCTGAGTAAGATAGCGCCGTTCGATTCGTCTTCGCAGCGCCTTGCCATCCGGATCGTGCATACTGACGTATAGCGGGCCGAAGCAGGCTGAACACAGACCTACTTCACTGCCCTGTTGGCCGTCCGGTCCGGGGACATGCCGAACCGCACCTCTTCTACCAACTCCATACAGAGTCCGCCCGCAGTTGACGTTGCGACAGATGGGTGGTTTCGCCCTGCCGGCCTTATCTAACTCGTGATGTTTAAGATGTGTCTGCATATCTCGCAACTTGACAATTCTGTCGCATAAATGACATTCGGTGGTACGTGATCCGTCAGCGTATTCGTGCGCAGTCAAGCCCGAGAGTAGGACCTCTGGGGAGGGGTTCAACGGATCGCCCTCTTGTGGTACCTCAAGATGGCAAAATTGACACAGTATCAACTTTCCAGGACACGACGTACTTCTATGTCTCGCCAAATCCGGCAGTGCGTTGGTGCTGAAAGAGCACGAAGGGCATGACCAGTTTCCATGGTAGACGTCGTCGTGCTTCCGCCGGCTGTACAGACTATTGCCGTGCGCTTCGTCGTGCTCACAGTGCCAATGCGCAGTAAACTCGTCGGATTCTCGTCGAAATACGGAATTGCATGTCGGACAGACGGCATTGTTGCGCCGGCAAAAGTTTTCATGCAGTACAAAACTTTGTTTAGGGATCCATTGCAAGCAGTTTAAACATTGTGTTTCGTGGTCACCGTGCTCAGCACCGTTCCTCTTACCAGCTGCATTAGTATCCTTTCCGAGCTCCGACGTAGAGCTGACACGAAGGGTATATCGGATTTGGTGAGCTGGAGTGTCCTTGGTGGAATCTGAATATGCGTAGACTGAAATTTGAATGCTCTCGGCTTCTTCCAACTCCACATTCGCGGGCGAGATGGTGATTGTCTTGTTGTGCTGCGGCGCAGAAGGTATGAGGGTGCTAAAGACATGATCCGTGTCTCTTGGGAGAGTTCGGTGACCATTCGATCTGGGCGTAACCAAAATTTCCAAGGCTTCCTCATCCGCCATGCCAGAGAGTGTGATTTGCAGAGGCTGTGCGCGATTCCAGGAGGGCAGTGTATAATCCACGTAGCCACCACTGGCTACTTCGCCTAGGACCGCTTTCCAAATGTCAACGCTGCCACCATTGGTGACAGTACCATTGCCGTTGGCTTGGCGGTTGTCCTGAACGACACGACGCAACGTCTCTCTAGCTTGCTCCTCGTCTAACGCTTCGATGTCGACTTCGAGATCAGTGTCAACCACGCAAACCGCCTCTGCTTCTGGCAGGAGCTTGTCCACCAGCAGCTGAAAGACCTCCCCACGGACTCCATGCACAAGAATTGTCGAGTTCACGGTGAGCGAGGTGAAATTGCGCCGCAATTGCCTCTCGAGCAAAGGGCGCCAATCCTCGGGGTTATAGCCCGCCTCGAGTGGACGTAGCCGCGCATATGTGCCCTTTGGAAGTATGGACGCTTCCACGCTAATCAGTGTCTGTGAAGTGCTGCCTTGCTCAGACGGGTCGTGACTCTTGTGGACAGGGGTGCGGTCCGCACTCAGATCTAGTGCATTGAGAAGAAACGGACTGAGCAGAATCGTGCCCTCTGGTGCAGAGAACTCGCGTATTCCCGCAAAGACGGCCTTGTTTGAAGCCGAATTTGTCAGGCGAAACGTCAGCGGGTTCGGAAGCTCCCTGGTAGACGTTGCATGCAGCCCAATCAGGCTCTGTGATGCCGATGCTGAAAGCAGCTCTTCCAGCGCAGACTGAGGTAAGATGATCTTGTCTCCATCGAGGTTATTCGCGACGCCGGCCTCCTGGGGAATTATGGCAAAGTTGCCGTGCCATTTTAGAGCTGGCAGCTCATCCATGGTGGAACCGAACCGCTGACTGCAGCGCCGGTCTAGGCACGTGGATAGAACACGCTGACGTAGGGAATATATCGAGATGATGCTGAGAGACTGATCATGAGCCGTCCATGGTTTTTAAAAAATGATTCGGCGAACGCGGAGCTATAGATGAGGTTGATCGGGAAGCTTCCAGAGCAAGGTGACCATTGCTGCGTCAGCAAATTCCTAGAGCTTCTGCGCTTTGCCACTACAAACAGCCTGGATAGCGCTGCCACAACGCAGCTGCCTGGGCTCTACAGCGGGCGGCGGTCGCAGTTGTTTTGTGATGGCGTACAATCATCACGTGGTGCGCTGGTTGCGGGCGTTGCAAAAGTCGCGCCTTTCGCCTCCTCGTCACCACAATTCCTCATAATAAGCGGCCGGCCGGTCAATTTATCGTCTGCCGCAATGATGCCTCGCTGTATGATTTCATCAAAGCAATGATGTGTTTTTGTTATAGGCTCGCTCCGACTACAATTGTTTCTCCGGGATGTGGTATGGTGTAGGCCGAGATATGCTTCTCTCGGTGACGTAATGTTCCAATACATGTCCTCTATAGGACACGCCTACAGCATGAGCATACAGAGCATGTATGTACAGTACTACCCATACATAGATGTACTATGTGCTGCGCCTAGCAAGCATCAGATGCATTCGAGATTGGGCGGCGTTCTGGGCCAGCTGCGGTATCCGTGCCAAGCTATAACATGTATGCACATGCAACGATTGCTATTGCGATATGCGACCTGTGCTGTCTTCTTCAGCTGTCAAATGTGTTGTCACTCGTGTACGACCACTACAACGTTGGCGGGCCACGGGTAAGACGAGCCAGCGCAGAGGGCACATGTTAGATTAGATGACTCTACGCAGGACATCTCTATGGCTTATTCAGATGCTGCTACTCTGGGAGTAAGACACTGTCGTGAGTATTACGAAAGAATTTCAGTGTCTGTCAGCGTCGGTCATGTAGCGTCTGAGCATCTCTTTTACCTACAGTACATGCTTGATCACCTCATGGGCAAGAAAGCTTGCGGTGATGCTCGGCTCATTGAAACCGGGAAAATTCTTGAAGCATCATGCCTCTGCTTCCCGGTTGCGTCCTTGGAGGTTGGCGAGACATGTGTATCTACGTACACTGGTTGTCCATGCCCTTTCCGATACCGCTCCTCTCAACCAGCTCAACAACGTCGCAATCTCGCTCGCGGAGCAGCTGTCCTGCCTTCTGGACGCCACTTTTTCTGGTCGAATTATTCATTATATATCCTCATTTTCTGTATCTTATGCACACCACCTCCTCCCGCATTTAGCCACGACAATTCAAGGGCCGGCATGTGCACGTTGCACTCGTACATCGTCTGATATACTCTCATTTATAGCGACACCTCAGCCTTGTAGCATGTACCAACAGAAGTCAACAGCTGACCTCTGGGACAAGCATCGCGCGATCAACCTCATGACAAGCAAGACAACGAAACGGCCAGCATTGCACAGCACCGCCCACCCTCCCCGGCTCTTGCTAATCTCAATGCCACCCTCGACAAGATTATTAGCCAACCACAAGAGGGACCCCTTTCGGCGCCGTCCTGCTCCGCACAGATAGACCCCAACTTATGGTCGGCTTACTGTTTGTGTCTCGGGGGCCTTGGAACGTGTGCATTCACCTCATAAGCTCATAATCACAGGCCACGTTCTGAGACTGTCTCACCTAAAAGGCCAGCTAGCAATACTTCAATTACTCTCCAGGTGCCTTGGCAGTCAGAGCGCTCCCTCACACCAGCAGCCACTCCGTAATCAATGTACTGTTGCTGAATAGGTATATTATGCTGTAACCTGAAGCTTTGATCGACATCTTTTCCGGCCATGCTTTGACTCACAGGCCCGGAGACTACTTTACGGCCCGCCTCCCCCCCCCTTTCAGATTTCCTGCCTTGTTCTCCAAAACCAGCCTCATCCGGACGACCACTCTACGACTCTCTCCTCCCCAAACATTTCACGCCCAACTGGTCATAACCCTTTCGTGCTGCTGGCATTTAAGCCTTCAGCATATTTATTCCCGTCGCACCGAGATACTCGTCCTTCGAGCTCGATCCTCCCCATCGCGCATCATAGCACAGCCTGACATGAGCCAGGCCGACATCGCCAGTACAGAACGCGAAGGATTTGAGAGATCCGCCACCACAACGACCCTCCTCGACTTGATCCGCAACAGCCTCATTCTAGCTCACATCGTTGCCTACCTTCCCCCCTCCGGCATCACCAGGCTATCCGCGACAGACCGGGCCTTCCGACAGACGATTGTCCACACGCCGGGCGTGCACCGCCACCTGGACCTGAGCGGCGTAAATGGACTGCGGCAAGATGCCGAGAGCGCCGATCGCCGGCGCCAGATAGATACCTCGACGGTAGAAGAGTAGGCGCATCCCTTCCACGCCACGCATTTCATTTCAATCCCCTCCAAAGGTCATTAAAGTAAATTACTGCGAGAAGCATATACTAACAATGCATAATCAGCTCCCACGCCGCGCCCCTCCGACGGCTCTTCACCACCCTACAACACCGCGGCATCCTCCAGGACGTGCAGACGCTCGTCCTCGACGGCCTGTCCGTCCCCGCCTCCCTCTGCCATGCATTCCTCCACGACCCCGGCTTCAACGTGAGGTTGCTCTCCCTTCGCGGCGTCCAGGCTCTCGACCGTGCCACGCTCCGCGCCGCGCTGCAGCAGGCCTGCCGCCCCGACCGACAACCCCCGCGCCTAAAGGGCCTCTACATTTTCGGCCCCCGCGACGCGCCGCAGCACGACGACGGCGATGCGTGGTGGCAGCGCAAGGGCCGGCTCCTGTCACGGGCCGACGGCGACTGGGCCGCTTGCATGGTCGCCTGCCGCGGCCGCATCTCGTTCGACGCCGTGCTCTGCCGCGCGGCCCGCCACCGCGACGGGCCCCCGGCGGTGGCCACGTACGCGCTCTCTGGCTGCCAGGGATGCGGCGGTGCCCCGGAGGGCGTGGTGGCCAGTGCCGCTTGTGGGGTGCGCGATCTGCCGCTGCTCGCCCCGCCTCCAGCCACGTCATCCTCATTACGCGCCGCCGCGATGCCGGGCGAGCATGGCAGCTTCGTGGCACGCTGTGCAGACTGCTTGCGCGGGAGGTACTGCCACTGCTGCGCCAAGTGGTGGTGCGAGACGTGCTACCCGCTGTCGCGCGCTGAGTTGGACGCGCAGCTAGAGCCAGCCGTCGTAATCCTTGACGACGGCGAGCACGTGGGTATGATGGGTGACTCGCCACTGGTACTCGATGAGGTCATCGTCCCCAAGATCAAGGTCAGTGCTGAAAAGCGAATCGGGTCAGAAGTTACAAAGTTTCGTCTTATGCACAGCTTAGATTAAACGACGCTTTTTGATAAATATGTTCGATAGCCGATTTTGCTAATGCCAGATGTGCCTTCCTTTAGCATCACGTCAACAAGAGCTGCTGGGAATGCGGCGACAATGTAAGCCCAATGTTTGACAAACTTGCTTAGTTGCGAACAACCGCGAGGCTGACTCTGCCGGCAGTGTCATGATTGCATCAGCCAAACACAGCGAGTCTGCCAAAAATGCTGCGCCGGATACTGCACGGTTCACAATGAAGGGTCATCGCCCGAGTTTGTACGTTCCGGTCAATCATGACGCGCACACGAGATGACGACGACTAACCCCTCCATAGTGCGACTGTATGCAATCGAAACCCATTTTCATAATGATGACATTTCGGGAACTAACCGTACCGACCAGGGTGCGTTTCTCGCGGCCGCAGAATGGCCAAGACTAAAGGACTAGGCGGCAGCTCGTCAACACCAAGCATGCTGCGAGATATGCGCCGTCTCGAATACATGCGACAAAGGGCTCGCTTCTAGAACGGCAGTCGAAATATCGTCTTCGGCCGACTATGCCATGAGGCAGGAACGAATGTTGTGACTTACCCATCATGATGGCCGTAACTTGCAGCAGCAAAGCCTCATAAGGTTTGGTTAAACGAGAATTGCGTCTCGTATTTCATGCTAGAGACTCTCCGCTCAATGATTCATACTTTCTCCCTCGTGGATCAGTACAACATGTTATTTAGCGAAATCCCTCCTCATTCAACGCTTCCAGTCTCTTCCATCCGTGACATCTATCCACCCATGTCACCGTGCGCCCGACGCTACCAAGCAAAGTCTGACTTGAAGGTTTGGACACGTTGGAGCTGTAGGTCCCGTGGCACCGAATTTGTCGTGGCCATTTGTCATGATGAGCATTTTCGGCTTCCAACCTGATACAAGGTTTTTCATCATGCTTGTTGGGAAAGTGTAAATTCGTCTGGCACGCGCCAGCTCGATGAGGGACGAGTATAGATACAAGCACGGATGGCAGCAGAAGTACTTGTCTTTTGGGCAGTAACTATCCAGCAATGCTCCCAGCCGCGAACCTTCGGGCCAGCCATACCTGGCCGTGCTCCTCATACTGCTGCTTGGTGGCAGCGAACTTCTCCACGTCAGCGTGGTTCGCCAGGTTCGCTGCGCCTGCCCAGGTGCTCGTTATAGGGTCCGCGGGTCTCGCGACGCGTACCACACAATCGTCTGGCAGTTTCTGCACAACTTCTTTCTGTAGTCGTTGGATGAAACCATCGAAGAGAGAATTTCCCCCTACAACAACCATGTTGGCCAGCAGGCCCGGCCATAATCCCACCGGTAGCGACCGCAGCGATTGGTAGACGAGCTCTGCTATGCCGGGTTGACGTAGACCGATATCAGATGGGTTGAAGAGTATCTCGGGCACGGCAAATCGTTCATTTCGGAGTGTGAGGATGTCTTGGTCCGATTGCGCAAGCTTTAACGCCTTTGTATGGTTTGCCGGATCGTAGTCGCGCACCAGGCCTCGATAACTTGTATGAAAATTAGGCAGTAGGTAGTCCTTTGCAATGCCCGCGCCTGAGGCGTACTGTGGTCTTTTTTGGCCTTTGGTTCCCTTCCAGCAATTTTCTAGTTCGTTTTTGAAGTCCAGCGAGACGTAGCACGCCAGCTCCTTCATCTCGTTGACAATGTGTGTATCACTTCGCACGTCAAAATGCCGTAAAGAGATTTGTCGCGCCAAATAATTGGTCAAAAGTTTCCCTCCAACATCAAGCCTGCGAACAGCGGATTGCAATGGCCGACCCTGAAAGACCGGCGTTATCGTTGTATGAGAGTAGCCCGAGTCAACAACGAGCACAATTTCAGCAGGAGTGTTTGCGGCTGTGGCGGTATCAACGGGGGTACGAAGCAGAGATTGCACATCATGATAGGCATTGAAGGCGGGACCTGTACAGATATTAGCCATGCTTTAACGAACGCGAGACAAGACAGCATAAACTCTCGTACCAACGCCACGGTAGTAGCTGTCGAAGCCGTATTCCTCAAAGACTATCTGATCACAGTTGGATTGCAGTGCTGGCAGCCCGTTCGGCGGTTCAGCAAGCACAAGTCGGGCCTGGCTAGGATCGCACGGCGTCGCAGCCTTGGATCCAAAAAACTCATAGTCCCATATTTCCGCCTGCACCTCCCAGTTGACGATGAAGCCCTTCTCAACCGGACGTCTGAACTGGATCTCGCCATAGTCGGTGCATTTCTGCAACTCGGAAGCGACATAGAGCTTTCGCGTCCGATCGCGGGCGATGCAGTTTGGGATAACGCGTGGTTCATCGATGGTGCCGTTGTGGACAAAGCCAGCTTTCAGGGTGGACGCGCCATTATCGAGTACAAAAGTCGTTTGAGGGCGAGAAGACGGGACATGCTTCTTCGAGGCTCGTCCACCGGGCATTATTCTCTGCGAGCTCGCTGTGGTTGGCGGCAAGAGGACAGCGCAGAGTCGCGCATGTCTGTGTGGAAAATATGATCAGGAGCGGGTGGTAGGGAAGTGCTATGCTTAACAGCTGTAGCCTTTGCCGAGAAGCAGATTCTGCAGGCCGCGACGCGGGAGAGATCACGTGATTCGATGGCGATGTTGGTATGTATGTAAATAGCCAGCACTGACAGATCCCCCCATGCCGGCCCTATTAAGAACGAGTGCCATGATCCGAAGTAGTCAGTAGACGCGTGTGCTACATGGGAAAAGAAATGAGAACAAAGGAATGAAAAAAAGAGGAAGAAGAAGAAAATAAAAAGAAGAAGAAGAAGAAGAAGAAGCGACCAGGAGCAAATAAAATAGTCTCCTAGAGGACAGCTTTTAAGAGCATTTATTAGAGGTACAAATGTACATGCAGGTTGTCAAGTACAAGTACGGGAGCATGTCACAGGTACAGAGCGCCGGGAGCTACCCGCCCGAGAAGTGACGTACATCCATACATTTAGAGGTAATATCATCACGCGGGCGAGACGTTAGTCGGTATGGCTACTTTTTTAGTAGTGATTCAAGGTTCGCGCTTACAGTCTGTAGATGTCCTGTAGCTGCTCTGTCTGCCCCACCACATCTTGCGCCCGACAACGAGAGATACCTCAACCAAGGTACCTCTATATATATCCGCCCCCTTCCCTCCCTCTTCAACCAGCCAAAGCCCCTTCAGACCGCAACGATCAGACGAATTCCAGTATACCCCTACTCGCTCATCACGCAACAACATCGCTACTGACCTTCATGACCACATTACTGCATCTACGCGCCAAAGATTATCCCTCAGGGGTTCATTTGATACTCAGATAGGTAGCATCACGGAACCAAATTGCGCCTCAGCAGCATACTTTTTACGCGGCTTGAGTGAGCAGCGAAGCACTACCAGCGCACCAAGCACAGAGTCCTTGCTCGCTACATGTGCTCTGATCTCTCCATCTAGTTTTTTCCTTGAGTACTCAAACAGTTTGCATACGTGCCGCATCTCAACGCAACTCGAAACCCACACAACCGCGCCCCCGCGACTGGCTTACGCCCATATATAATATAAACGAGCAAGCACTCCGGCCCCGAAAATAGGCCCCTGATCTTCCATCCTTCCATCGCTACAATGGCACCCGCCGGTGGTGGAAACATCAAGGTGGTGGTGAGAGTGCGGCCGTTCAACGGCCGAGAGATTGACCGCGGCTCAAGATGTATTGTCGAAATGAAGGACAACCAGACCGTTCTCACCATTCCTGACAATCATGGTGGAAAGGGTGCCAAGGCAGACGGTCCAAAGGCGTTTGCGTTTGACCGGTCTTATTGGTCATTTGACAAGAATGATTCCAACTACGCCGCCCAGTCAAATCTTTTCGATGACCTTGGCAAGCCCTTACTCGATAATGCCTTCCAGGGCTACAATAACTGTATTTTTGCCTATGGTCAGACTGGTTCCGGAAAGTCATATTCTATGATGGGCTATGGCAAGGAAGTCGGCATCATCCCAAATATCTGTCAGGAAATGTTCAGCCGTATAAATGCCATTCAGTCCGATGCAACGACGAAATGCACTGTCGAAGTGTCGTATCTCGAAATCTACAACGAACGCGTTCGCGATCTACTGAATCCCTCGACAAAAGGGAACTTAAAAGTCAGAGAGCATCCCTCTACAGGTCCGTACGTCGAAGATCTCGCCAAGCTGGTAGTGGGTAGTTTTCAAGAAATTGAGAACCTCATGGACGAGGGCAACAAGGCCCGCACTGTTGCCGCCACAAACATGAATGAGACGTCAAGTCGAAGTCATGCTGTCTTCACTCTCATGCTCACGCAGAAAAAGTATGATGTCGAGACAAAGATGGAGATGGAAAAGGTGGCCAAGATCAGCCTCGTCGATCTTGCTGGTTCCGAACGGGCGACATCAACGGGTGCCACCGGAGCTCGTCTCAAGGAAGGCGCCGAGATTAATCGGTCGCTTTCCACCCTTGGTCGTGTCATTGCCGCTTTGGCCGATCTTTCGACCGGTGCCAAGAAGAAAAAGGGCGGCTCGCAGGTGCCGTATCGTGACAGTGTACTAACCTGGCTCCTCAAGGACTCTCTCGGTGGTAACAGCATGACGGCAATGATTGCTGCTATCAGTCCAGCCGACATCAACTATGATGAGACTCTCAGCACTCTACGATATGCCGATTCTGCCAAGCGCATCAAGAACCACGCAGTCGTCAATGAGGATGCCAACGCTCGCATGATTAGAGAGCTCAAGGAAGAGCTGGCTCTGCTCCGCAGCAAGCTCGGCGGTGGCTCGACTGGCATCGGCGGCGTCCCTGTGCCCGCCGATGAAATCTACGATGAGAGCACCCCGCTGGAGAAGCAAATGGTCAGCATCACGGCTGCCGACGGCACTGTGAAGAAGGTTTCCAAAGCCGAGATCGCCGAGCAACTCAGTCAAAGCGAGAAGCTGCTCACCGATCTTAACCAAACCTGGGAGCAGAAACTCCAGAAGACAGAGGAGATTCACAAGGAGCGCGAGGCCGCCTTGGAAGAGCTTGGCATCAGCATTGAAAAGGGCTTCATCGGTCTACACACTCCTAAGAAGATGCCGCATTTGGTGAATCTTTCCGATGATCCGTTGCTGGCAGAATGCCTCGTCTACAATTTGAAGCCGGGCACCACAACTGTCGGCAACGTCGACACCAATGCCGATCACCAAGCCAATATAAGACTCAACGGCAGTCGAATTCTCCATAATCACTGCACCTTTGAGAATGCTGCCGATGGAACAGTCACCGTCGCTCCTAGCGAAGGGGCGTCTGTCATGATAAATGGAAAACGCATCACTGAGCCGGCACCTCTTCATTCCGGTTACAGAGTCATTCTTGGCGATTTTCATATTTTCCGTTTCAACCATCCCATGGAAGCTCGGGCAGAGCGAGCAGAGGTCGGCAACAGCTTGTTGCGTCAGTCTGTCACTGCGAGCCAGATCCATGCATGGGACCGTTCTTCTCCGAGCTCCTCGGCGGCTCCACGACCAGGGCATGAGCGTGCCATCAGCAGGGTGTCTGATGTGGGTGGTGACCAGTCCCGGCCAGAGTCTCCGTCTCATCTGGTTCGCAATGGTCGTGACTCTGACTGGTCTATGGCGCGGCGGGAAGCTGCTGGGGCCATCTTGGGTTCCGACCAGACGAATTTCACTAGCCTTACAGATGAGGAGCTCAATTCGCTCTTTGAGGAAGTCCAGCGAGCTCGCGCGGAAAGAGTCACCGTGCGCGAGGATGGGACCGATACCGAGTCTGTCACGTCATATCAGCTTCGAGAAAAGTATATGTCAACGGGAACGATCGATAACTTCTCCCTCGACACCGCCTTGACGATGCCTTCCACACCCAAGCACGGTGAAGCTGATGACAGGCTGAAAGAGGTTCGCGAAGAGCTGCAGGCTCAGCTCGAGAAGCAGAAAGAGGAGTTTCAAGATCAGCTCAAGAGTGCAGAAGCAGCCAACGTCCGGGCGGAAGAGATCAGGAAGGACAAGGTGAAGATGGAAGCCGCCCTTGTGGAGCTCAAGGACGATATGGAGAAGCAGCTCAAACTTCAACGCAAGCAGTTTGAGGAGCGGATGGAAAAAATGGATCCTCTCAAGCGACCAAAGGCCAATCCGCGTCTCAGTGAAGAGGAATTGGAGCGGGCCAAGAAGGCCGTGGGCGTCTGGCGGGACCGACACTTTGTCAAGATGGCGGAGACGGTTCTTCAGAACGCTTCTGTTCTGAAGGAGGCGCAAATCATGAGCAACGAGCTTGACGAATCTGTTGTATTCCAATTCACCGTGGTGGACGCCGGCCACGTCATGTGTTCGTCGTACGACATGGTGCTAAACGGCCTGACCAGCGAGGGTGAAGATGCGGCTCTCGAGGAAGCACCCAAGCCATGCATCGGCATCCGAGTCATCGATTACCGCAACAACGTCATTCGTCTATGGAGCCTGGAGAAGATGCATGATCGCGTACGTCAAATGCGCCAAATGCATCAGTATCTCGACCAGCCCGAGTACGCACAACACCTCAGCCTGGACAATCCCTTCATCGAGCAGAGCATGCCATCCTACACGCTGGTTGGCGAGGCAGACATTCCGCTCAGGGCCGTCTTCGAAAGTCGGGTGCAAGATTTTGCTCTAGACGTTCTCTCTCCTTATACCTCTCATGCAATCGGGATCGTGAAGCTATCACTTGAGCCATCCCATTCCCGAGCCCCTACAAATACTCTCAAATTCAACGTGGTGATGCATGAGCTAGTAGGATTTGCGGAGCGCGAAGGCACCGAGGTCCATGCTCAGCTCTTCATCCCGGGCACATCAGAGGAAGACGGCGTCACAACGACCCAAATGATTTCCAATTTCGATGAGGGCCCGGTTCGCTTCGAGAGTGTGCATAACATGAGCGTGTCCTTGTTTGCGTCTCCGGACATAACGTTGAGGGCTTCTATTTTTGCCAAGGTACAACCCATGCATCTCGATAAACTCCTTAGCTGGGACGATATGAGAGATACAGCGCCTTATCGCGGCGGGTCAAAAGCCAGCCGCATCAATGAGTCCCAGTTCTTCACCCAGGAGAAGCACGACATGCTTTCGCGCGTCCAGATCCTCGAGCTCAACGAGATGGGAGAATACGCGCCTGTCGAGGTGACCCAGATGAGCGAACTCGATACCGGAACGTTTCAGCTTCACCAAGGCCTGCAGAGAAGGATCGCACTCAACATCTCTCATGCTTCCGGTGATGCCCTGCCCTGGACCGATGTGACGGCCGTGCGGGTTGGCAAGATTCGTCTGGTTGACTCCAGTGGTAAGACGCCAGATATGGGTCAGACCGAGCCCGACGTCGCGTTACGGCTTGTTTCGCATCCCATCTTTCGCCAAAACCCCAACGGCACGCGCAGCATCACAGTTTTTGCACAATGGGACTCCAGCTTGCACAACTCGCTACTACTAGATCGCGTGACGGCCGACAAGTACAAGGTGCAGATGACAATTGGATGGGAGATCAGTTCGGAGAAGCTGGCCGAGCCGATGAAGTTCGCGCAAAAGGTCAACGTCCAGGTCCTCTCTCGAAGTTTCGTGCGCCAAGCGTCCATGTTCTCCACGCTCTGGCAGAACATGCGGTTCATCCGCTCGTCCACCGGCATCTTCACGATTACCATGCGCCCGGCGCCCATCAAGCGGGTAGGCGATCTATGGAGAATGAACAGCCGGCACGACTACGTCAAGGGCGAGGAGAACCTCGACAACTGGAGCCCAAGAGGTGTTTCGCTCGTCCGCGATTTCATCTTAGCGCTCAAGAAGAGAAGACGTGCTGCGGAGATTGGAGCCGTGCACAATGTGCTCGATGTTCTTGGCATCGATCCTAGCGGTGTGCCCGAAAAGGATGGCTCCGCACACGAGGACGAGGTTGAGCTGCAGAAGCCCATCCTGCCCAACGATGACGATCTGTTGCAGGATACCCCGGTCCTCTCGCCCACACTGTCGGGTGATGACGGTGTCATTGAGGAACTGTCCATTGGCGAGGGTGAGGCTCAAGCTGATGGAGAGGATACTCTCAAGGCCGTGAACGAGCAAGTGGCGAAGAAGCCCGACTACGACGAGAGGCAGACACAGCTACTTGAAAAGTGTCTGTCGCTGTGGGCCAAGTATCCGGATCCTCTTGCCAAGATCCTCAGCCCTACCAACACTGCTCCGCCTACCAACGGGGTGACGTCGAGTCCCCCAGAAGTGCCCAGTCTCATCACGACTGTCGTGCGCGTGCCTAAGAACCCCAAAGTGCTCAAGGGCGGCTATCTGCTAGTGCCCAACAGCGACTCAACTCGGTGGGTGAAGCGCTTCGTAGAGCTAAGGCGGCCATACCTGCACATTCATTCCGCCTCCGACGGCGACGAGGTGGCCATTGTCAGTCTCCGCAATTCACGCGTCGACAGCCAACCCGGCGTCTTGGGCCTCCTGCACGGACCCGACGACTACGATATCGCACCCGGTCAGAACGGCGGCGCGGACTTTACACCTGGTCACCGCCGCACCGCCTCCGGCCGCGTCATCTCCACCATCTGGACTGGCGGCGCAAACAATGCCAATGGGAGCGGGCGACAAGGTTCCGGTGCAGGTCTTCAGCGTCTCACCGAGCGTATGCAGGCCGGCGTGTTCGCGATTTACGGAACTGACAACACGTGGCTGTTTGCAGCACGCAGTGAGCGCGACAAGATGGACTGGATATTCCGCATCGATCAGACCTATATGTCGGCGGGAGAGAGCGTACCCGGCAGCGGCCTTGCAAGCCCTTATCCAGGCAGCGATCATTGAAAAGAAATATGACTCGGCAACGCAGAGCGCGATATTCTGTCCATTTGTCTTGTCAATCTTACGACTTTTATGGAAACATTTCTCCTCTAAGAGACTATACATTCGGCGATTGACTTTTTTCTCGTCTTCATTTTCCTTGGTCATATATATACCATCAGCGTGTTGTCTTTTGGCATTCTCAGAATGTTCTCACGTTTTCTATACAACATTTTTTTTCCTTCTCTTTTTTTCTTCTTCTTTTTTTTTCTTCTTTTTCTTACTTTTTTATGTATTGATATGGGAATAGAGGACCTCGTTTTTTTTTTCTTCTAAAAAGCGGGTGAAGCTGGGAAAGTTTGGATTATACCCCGTGGGCAATTTGTATAACAGCTTGAGGGAGCGACGCGTTATATTTTCATAAAAAGAAACCTATATTCAAAAGTTCTGAGATACACGGGCTCCGCCGTGTCTTGACCGTGACCGTCGAGGTTCGTGAATGTGTAGTCATGACCTAGTCTGCATAGCAAGGGTTCGAGCCTAAGATGCCCGTCAAGGTTTCATGAATATAGCATAAGTTAATTCCATGTGCATGATTCGATCCCGTATCCGAGCTGTACCAGTCCGCTGGAAGAGTGGAACATCACGCCACGAACCTTGCGAGACGAAAGGTTTATCATCGTGATGCATTACTTTATGCCGACGCGGGCCGAGATTGGCATTCAGGATTGTAATCAATTTACCCAAACCACCATTCTCCTACTCTCTGCCGTTTTTTCATAATTAATCGCATTATGGCCCGTGCTGGTCCGCCCAGCTCCGACCCCCAAGTGCCGAGAAGCGACGGGGAAGAGGAGGAAGGGGGGGGGTGGCGAGGACGATGCGATGATGAAACAGCCTTTGTACTGCACAGTGTGCGTTGTGCTGATACCTGTCTATTATTCTTTTTGCAGTCAAGGCTGACTGTCTCTACTGTATCTCTACGCTGAACTACGTAGAGATGATTAGGGAAAATGTCAACAAAATCCCC
>JAFEME010000613.1:0-16087 GCA_018831755.1 Niveomyces coronatus
TTCCCCCCCCCCCCCCCCTCCCCGAAACTCATACAAATCAGGAAAAACAAAAAATACCTCCATTCTTCACTCCCGACCAAACCACCTTCCCAACCACCATGAAGCCCATCCTCCTCCCCGCCGCCGCCCTCCTCCTCTCCCCGGCCGCCGCCTACGACGCGCCCAACCCCGACGCCGCCGCCATCATCCAGCACATCGCGCCCCAGTCCGCCTCCTGCCCGGACACCTCGCCGTCCGCGGATTGCCGCACCGCCGCCCAGGCCGCGCCGCACCTCATCGCCGCCATGACCCGGCACGGCATCCTGACCTACCCCGAGATCGCCGCCTGCATCGCCCTGATGGCCTTCGAGTCCGTCGACTTCCGCTACAAGCACAACGTCTATCCCGGCCGCCCCGGCCAGGGCACCGCCAACATGCAGATGGCCCCCTACAACCTCCTCTACGCAAAGTCCATCGACGGCGTCAGGGACAAGGTCAAGGACGTCGCCTCGATCGACGGCCTCAGCCCGGACAGGCTCAACGAGATCCTCGCCCTCGTCACCCCGGACGAGCACAACTTCGGCAGCGGACCCTGGTTCCTGGCCACGCAGTGCGGCGACGCCGTCAGGCAGGCCCTGAGGAAGGACGTCGATGCCGGCTTCGCCGAGTACATGAAGTGCGTCGGCGTGGCGGTCACGCCCGAGAGGAGCGCGTACTTGCAGCGCGCGAAGGAGGCCTTTGGGCTGGCCAAGTAGAGAAACCTTACGTCGAGAGTTTTGGGGGGTGAATTATTTTTATATTATATTGCTTTCCGGCGCAGACAACATATAGCTGTACATTGGTAGCAAAAATAAAAGACGTCATTTAGGTTACGGCGTTCGGGTTAGACACACTGACGGCGCGCAGGCCGCGTCGATATTATATTCACAATGATTATTACTATTTCCATCTTTCCCTTATACACAGCCGTTTCCGTATAAGATGCCCACAATGTACCCTTAAGAAAAGTATATATAGCCGACTCCGTCCTGCTCTAGCTTCCAAGTCTCTCAGGGTGGTGACGCCGCCTCACTTTAGCATTGCGCCCGGCTCCATATCTCTGGCCATGACATGTCGACAAAATTAATTCATAGTACACAATCACATTTTCTCATGAATGCGCCCGGCGAATGAGTCCCTCTATTTATCTCGAGGCTCTTGTTCCCCCCTACTCTCTTCTCCCTCTCCATCCATCCAGTCTCTCATCTACGGCTCTCGCCACATGACAAAAAAAATGCGTATGCCGCTTCGTTCGTTTCTCGTCACCGTCACGGCCATTACCTCGGTGCTGGCCGTCAAGTCCACCGTCCACCTCGACTATGCCACGTACGACGGCGAGCTCGCCGGCAATGGCGTCATGCAGTGGCTCGGCATGCGTTACGCCGCGCCGCCCATCGGCGACTTGCGCTTCAGGGCGCCGCGCGATCCCCTTCCAGAAGAGGACGTGCAGTCCGCCAAGGCCCACGGTAACCTCTGCCTTGGTGGTTCTTCTCGCAACCAGACCGGCTTCGACGAGGACTGCCTCTTCATCCAGGTCCAGGCCCCCTTCAACGCCACCCGCAACTCCAAGCTACCAGTCTTTGTCTACCTCCACGGCAGCCGCACAAACGTCTCATACGACGCAAACATCGACGCGAGGGGCCTCATTTCCGGTAATGGCAATGACTTCGTCGTGGTCAGCTTCAACTACCGCGTCGGTCCCTGGGGTTTTCTCGCTCACAGCGAAGGCATGACCACCAATAACGGCCTCCGTGACCAGATCAAGGCGCTGCAGTGGGTGCAGAAATACATTCGCCATTTCGGCGGCGACCCTGAGCACGTCGTTTTAGGTGCCTCTAGCCTCGGCAGCGGCGCCGAGAGCGTTCTCCTTCATCTGACCCGGCCCTACAGCGGCAGGCAACCCGACTTTCACGCCATCGCCGTAGAGTCGCCTTGCTACCCTGCGTTGCTAAGCCTCGAGGAGGCCGACCTCCAATATACCGAGTTCGTCTCGAATGCCGGCTGCATCAACAAGCAAACCCTCACTTGCCTTCGAAACATGAGTTCAGCCGACCTCCAAGCCGTTGCGCCGCCCGCTCACGCGTGGCATCCCGTCATCGACTACGAGCTCATCCAGGGTCACACGCAGCAGCTGCTCCTGGACGGTAGGGTTGTCGAGGTACCGTCCATACTTGGAGACAATGCCAACAGCGGCACCAAGTTCGTTAACCGCGAAGCCTCCACGCTCTACGACCTTGAAGCACGAATGCTGGCCAGCTTCCCTCTCCTCACCAACGAGCGTATATGGCAGATCAGCAGGCATTACCCGAACCCCAATCACACCCACATAGTTCACCAGCACGTACCTGACGGCCACGGCGTATACTGGCGCAAGATCAGCAACGCGTTCCAGGAGGCGCGCTTCACCTGCCCTGCGCTGACCGCCACGCGTGCGTTGCGCGAAAAAGTTGGCGTCAGAGCCTCGTATGTTTATCTCTGGGATGTCAAAGACCCTCAAGAGGAACGTGATGGCTTTGGCGTCACGCACGGCCTCGAGGCTGGCGCACTCTTTGGCTCCAAGTTCTGGAAGGGATCAGGCCGCCTGCAAGGCATGCCCGACAGCTACAAGGTCGGCGGCTCCAACCAGCATGTCTCGCGCATCATGCAACGATACTGGTCCAACTTTATCAAGACTTTCGATCCAAACCTGACAGGCGCAAAGGGCAAGACCAAACCCAATCTGAAGCTGTCACCAAGGGGCTTCGACGCGCGGCCCGAGGGCGCAGTAAAGGCAGGTCACAAGCTGGCAACATGGCTCGCATGGCGACCCACTGGCGGTGAAAGACTCATCTTAAAAACTGGCGGTCGGACAGAGATGAAGTTGTTCCCTGCTGTAGATAGGCGTTGTGAGTTCTGGAACGAAATCCGCTCCGAAACGCGACTCAACGTGATGGATCACCGGCCAAGCCAATGACAACTCTGTCGTATTTTTTTTTGTGTGTGTCTTTGTTTGCCATATTTAAGAAATTGTAAAATCCCCCGACAAGAAAAGTCGTCAGAGTTGCCAGAGTAGAATAGAAATTCAATTTTAGATCACAAACAGTCGACCACAGCCTGTCCAAATCATTCTTGAGAGGATCAGATCGCTGGTACTGTACTGTGTACGCCCACTATCTCAGCTTCATCAACACATACCCACAACGTTGTGGAGAAGATGATGCAATAGCGTCCTTGCCCTGCTTAGAGTTTGCTTTGAATAAATACTCGAGATGCTCCAGATCCGGCCGTCGAGTGTTTCCTGGTTCTTTCAAGATAGACTCGCAAAATTGGCTTTCTGAACCAATGACGGCCGACTACGAGCAGCAGAGCTACTGGCGCAATCGCTTCCGCTCAGAAGCGTCCTTTGAGTGGTTGTTGTCGTCTCAAGACTTTCTGTGCCTCATCGACCCTCTCTTGGCAGATATTAACCGCGCTTCGCCCGTCTTGCATTTGGGCTCAGGCACCAGCGATCTGCACAACCACTTGCGTCGGCGTGGTTTCCTCGACATCACCAACGCCGACTACGAGTCATTGGCCGTGCAGCGTGGGCAAGAGCTCGAGCGAGACGTATTTGGCGATGTGCGCATGCGATATGTCGTGGCTGATGCAACGCAGCTCCGTCAGGATCTGACTTCGGCGAGGCATGACAGTAGCGACGCAAAAGACGACCCCGCCATTCACCTCGGGCTATTTCAACTCGTGCTTGACAAGAGTACATCGGATGCCGTGTCTTGCGGTGGAGAAGCCGCCCTGAGACAAATGTGCGACAGCGTGCATCAATGTCTCGATCCATGTGGCGCATGGATCTCGCTAAGCTTCTCCGCCGAGAGATTCGAACTTGCAGATCTGCCGTTTCATGTCGAGGTCCTGGCAAAAGTGCCGACACCAAAGTCGAAGCCAACAGATCCAGACATATTCTACTGGTGCTATTGCATGCGCCCAAAGTAGAACGACGGCTACCTTGGTGATTTCGATATGCGGTGTACAGCAGAGCCCTGAGCAGCCAGGCTGGATGCAGCACCACTACCACCACCATTATCACGCTTCGAATGGTCAGGCTAGAGTATGAAAAGTCCTGACCAAATCGATACTCAGGGAACAGTGCCAAACAACCAGTCTTCTCTTTCACTTCCGACATCTCCTTCAGTCTGATTTCCGTACACTAAACCATCGCGTTTGTTGGCCAACCTTTTCCAAGCACTTTCTAATGCGTAAACGCTGACGCTCACACTTGCGCCTTTGGGCATATTCGAGACACCCACTATAAGAAACGTCAGCGGCTGCGTCGCAAAGTATGTAACGGTCGCGCTTTCGATTCCTCCATCAAGAAATATCTCTAGGATTGAGCGGTCCAAAATACCAGTCATGCGCCAAGAGTCTCCATCAACAAGACTGTTCGTGGAAAACTTGTCTGTGAAGAAAACATTGTCAAAGCCTCGAGCGCCCCCTCTATCAATGAAGAATGGAGTATCGCCGCCGAGAAAGTAGCCGCCACGGATCGATTCGCCCGTTTGTGGAGACATGATTGTGAAGTTGAGCGTCGCCAGGTCTGATATGCCAGTCACGGGAATGCCGGTAATATTGGCTTCCCAGTATAGCGCGTTGGACTCGATATCGGAGAAGTCAACAGTCACCGTTCCGTTGGCCATACTATTGTTTGTCGCTATCTGAGGGCCCATGACAGGGCCAAGATCATAGGGCCCGTTGACTAGCTTCCATCCTACGCGCTTGGCCATGGTCAGATGCGCACTACGAGGCAGCGTCATGGCGCTTCGCCAGCCTTCATCTCCAGTCGGTACCGCTTGAGTGTATTGCCAGTTCGAGGCCCATCCCAGGAACACAGGACGCGCGTCTTGGGGGGTGCCGTAAAAGAACTGACCAGCATAATTGTCCTTGCCAAAGTCAGAGATCCGGGTGGCCGAGTCGACTGGATCAAAGTGTGTGCCATTGAAGGTTCCAGGGTAATACTGCATGATGGAGCCACCGAGTGGTGCACCGGGATTCACACTGGTGGCCAGTAACCACATGTCTTGATGCTGGTTTCCAGTGGAGTCGGTGTAAGGCATTCGCACCAGGTTTGGGCATTCCCATTGCAGAGCCAGGAGACCCGCATGAGTGAAGTTGCTTACGGGTTGCCAGTTCTTCAGGTTCGACGAAGTAAAAATGCCAATCTTGAAGTCCTGAGAGTATGCAGTCACCATCACCCAGTGGTCTTTGTACCTAATCACTTTTGGATCGCGGAATTGCGAAGAGCTGCTATAGATCACCGGGTTGTCGGTATACGGCGAGAAAGTGTAGCCTCCGTCGCGCGAATAGGCAATGGCCTGCGTCTGAGGTCCAGGAAGGCCATCGTCACTATACTCGGCAAGAGTCTGCGCGCAACGTAAGCGACTGGTTCATACGGGCTGCGATGTCTAGTCTGACCTCAAGGATAGAGGGGCATTTACATAAACGGCAACTACACCATTGCTCTGGTCTGGAAAGAACCCCGAAGTGTTGTCCGGATCCGTAACGGCGCTTCCGGAAAAGACGTACTGGTTCTCCCTAGGCGGGAACAGTGCAATCGGCTGGTTGACCCAGTGGTAGAGGTCCTTGGAAGTAGCATGGCCCCAGTGTTGGTTTCCGGCAATCTCTGCAGTAGGGTTATACTGGTAGTAGAGATGCCAGGTGCCGTCCTCGTCCCTGAACATGCCGTTCGGGTCGTTCATGAAATGAGCCGGCGGCGAAAAGTGAATTTGGGGACGATAGCGGCCGCCATAGTCGCCGACAATCGGCACTCCAGTCGGCACATCGGGATCGACATGGGATGGGATGGCGGTAGTCGTCGCTATAGGCGAGGTGGTGGCATTAGACGCGAGACAGGTATTGGCGAGACTCAAGGTGCTCACGAGCGAGGCAGGTTGAAACCAGTACATGATGAAAGTTGAGATTTCAGGGCAAAGGCCATTGTGCAAGACGAGGAAGCAAGCTCCGTTATCTCGAGTACGATTCAGGGCTTTTTAAAGTTGACCAAGAAACTGAACTAGATAGGCCTGGCAATGGAGCATGTGGACATCAAACGCGGGGGACGAGACGATGATCTGGTTGATGTGGTTTTTAGCGTGGGCATGTCGGACCGACAGAGTGACAGGTGATGGCGGCCTCTGCAGGTTGACGAGCTTTCTTCTCTAGAGACATCGTGCTTTGCAGGGCTTCATGCGGTTCATGACACGGCTTGAGGAGGGATTATTTTGGGTGCCGAATGAATTCATGCTGATTGTAGCCCCTGCGATTTTCCATACACGCCAGGGAGACAAATTTGGGGTTCCCTCTATCTATGCTCGAGAATCTCGACGTCATCACCTACCTACCCTATACTACCGTTTCGTGCAAGTACTGTACGTAATCGCGACGCCTTGTATGGGACTTGTCAGGTCGTTGCCGTTCGCACGTCTCGCCAGCTTGACTAGACTAGTGATGATTTTGAAGTTGTGTGATGAGTTTCTCAAAGAAAAATCAATTGCCGATATTCAACTCGTACTCGTTGCTTTTCACCATTTTATCAACTAGAATCCAGGTACAACACAGTTAGCCTACTGACTGCAGCTGAAGCTCTACTACTGTATATTAAAACCATGGCCGCGTCATGGGCAGCGTTGCCCCGTCAACCACTAATCCCGCGACGGCAAACCAAACAAACCTCCTCACAAAGCAAACGGACCAATGCAAGCACAAGACAGGACAGGCCGCGTCTGCCAGCCGCCAGATTGCGCCCGCTATCCCATCTACCCATATCCGTTCTCTTGTCTGCAACTCTTGTTGTTTACCAGAAAAATTCCGATTCTTTGTTCTTGTCAAATCCAGACTGCTCTCTCCATCTTCTACCTCATTGCATTCGTCTCCCCTCCCTCCTCCGCCATATAAGCATCTCTCCACCTACGGCGTATTAAAGCACATTCCAATACCCTTCCACGAGCGACCAGCGAATCTGCCTCCGACTACCATATAGCATTCCAGCAAATTGCTTGCTCACAGTCAACACCATGGACCGTCCAAATACTCCCTCACGACCGCCAGACTACAGCCTACACTCCTACCAGGATGACCAGGACATCTCCAATGCACCGAATTCAGCCGCTGTCAGACTATTAACCTCAGTAGAAGACCCGATTGAGCCCACTAGACCGTACGTATCAAGGCATCACGCAAACGCATCTTCACACACATGCCCTACTACGAGCTCGCAGTTTTGGCCTGCGGCCAGGCAAAGATCAGTCGCTCTGTCGTCTCACCCGCCCACCACCACACAAGGTTCCGGCTTGTCGAGCGCGTCAGATCAGTCGCTGCCGCAGCAGTTCTCGGCAGCTTCAAAAATACCCGTCAGGCCCAATGTTGCAAAGCTGCACAGGAAGCCAGTCAATTCATCCACAACCCCGTTGCCCTTCTCCCATTCATCCTCGACCAAGGCAGCCCGAGTCCTCTTCGAGCTGCCCGATGGTCCAAGTGATCGTTTCAAGCTCCAGCGAGCCCATCACAGCGCAGCATTGCCAGCGTCTCCGGCCCAGCAGGACACTGCTATCAAGAAGTCTCCATCGAAACCTCCCAAGCCACTTGTTGTGAACTGCCGCTCATTCTTCTCTCAACCTAGACTTTATAGCGATACCTCGAGTCGAAGGTCGTACCAGCCATATCAGCCGAGTGTCACCTCATCGCCTTCCCGGGCCAACTCGGTCAGAGACGACACCCGAGCCATGCCGCCCCCAGACTCCTCCTATGTGCCATTCGCCAACAGAGACACCGGCTCGCCGCAGAGACCATGGACGCCCTCGTCACGAGTTTCGGAGTTCTCTCGCCCACCGCCAACGAATTTGTCGTATGAACCTTCAGATCTCAACGGTAGCCCGCGTCCAGGCACGCCCTCGTCGAGATACGGCGGTAGCCCCAGAAGGCCCCTTCCGCCCGCGCCTCTCTTCTCAAATTCACCACACAATTCGCAGGAGTTTGTCGACGACGCCACTGTAAACATCCCTCTTGATGGTGACGACGATGTTTTTGGGCCTACTTCCGATCTCAGCGAATCGCGCCCTCTGCCAACAAGTCGCGATTCCTTTCACTCAGAATCTCAGGACACCCTCAACGACGAGGACGGTCAAGAGGCCCACGAAAAGCTTGAGCGATATGGACCCGCACCTGACGGCGCTCAGGAGCGTCGGGGTGTTCGGGCTCCTCAAATGTCCAGAAAGGAAGTCCAGCTCATCAACGGTGAGCTCGTCTTGGAGTGTAAAATCCCGACGATCCTGTACAGTTTCCTGCCGCGTCGCGATGAAGTCGAGTTCACGCATATGAGGTATACCGCCGTTACCTGCGACCCCGATGACTTTGTCGACAAGGGCTACAAGCTCAGGCAGTGCATTGGGCGCACTGCTCGTGAGACCGAGCTCTTCATCTGCATTACAATGTATAATGAAGATGAAATATGTTTCACGCGCACCATGCATGCTGTTATGAAAAACATCTCACACTTCTGCTCTCGCTCGCGCTCTCGAACATGGGGCGAATCCGGGTGGCATAAAATTGTGGTGTGTATCATTTGCGATGGTCGGGCCAAGATACATCCTCGCACTCTAGATGCTCTCGCGGCCATGGGCGTCTTCCAACACGGCATCGCCAAGAACTATGTCAACAATCGCGCTGTGCAGGCACATGTTTACGAATACACTACACAGGTGTCACTTGACTCGGACCTGCGATTCAAAGGCGCAGAGAAGGGTATCGTACCTTGTCAAATGATCTTTTGTCTGAAGGAAAAGAATCGCGGCAAGCTCAACTCGCATCGATGGTTTTTCAATGCCTTTGGCCGAGCACTCAACCCCAACATTTGCATCCTTCTCGACGTCGGCACTCGCCCTGGAGGCAAGTCGCTTTACCATCTCTGGAAGGCCTTCGACACAGATTCTAATGTGGCCGGCGCCTGCGGTGAGATCAAAGCCATGAAGGGCAAGTACGGCTCTAGTCTTCTGAACCCACTCGTTGCCTCGCAAAATTTTGAGTACAAAATGTCCAACATCTTAGATAAGCCTCTAGAATCCGTCTTTGGCTACATTACTGTCCTTCCCGGTGCCTTGAGTGCCTACCGATACCACGCGTTACAAAACGACGAGCATGGACATGGTCCCCTCAGCCAGTATTTCAAGGGCGAGACACTCCACGGTCAACACGCCGATGTGTTCACGGCCAACATGTATCTGGCTGAGGATCGTATCCTTTGCTGGGAGTTGGTGGCCAAGAGAGGCGAGCGATGGGTTCTCAAATATGTCAAAGGTTGCACCGGTGAAACGGATGTTCCAGGTAAGTCGTCGTCATCTCTTGCTCCTGTACATCGACCGCTGTTTACTAATATGACAATCAGATGCGGTCCCCGAATTCATTTCTCAACGCAGACGATGGCTAAATGGTGCATTCTTCGCAGCTGTCTATTCCCTGGTTCAATTCCGACAGATCATGGCTACAGATCATACAATTGCGCGCAAAATCTTGCTCTACATCGAATTCATCTACCAATTCTGGCAGCTTCTGTTCACCTACTTTTCTCTCGCCAACTTTTACTTGACCTTTTATTTCGTCGCTGGTGGTTTGACTGACAAACACGTCGACCCCTTTGGACACAATATAGGAGCCGTCATTTTTATCATTTTGCGATACACCTGCGTATTGCTTATTGCAACTCAGTTTATTCTTTCGCTCGGAAATCGACCTCAAGGCGCAAAAAAGATGTATCTGGCCAGCATGATTATCTACGCCGTCATCATGGCATACACCACCTTTGCAGTCATTTACATTGTGGTGCGACAGCTTACAGACAAGACCAACCAGGACAAGTTTTCAATTGGCAATAATGTTTTTACCAACTTGATCGTGTCGCTGACCTCAACCGTCGGCTTGTACGTCATCATGTCCCTTGTGTATCTCGACCCGTGGCACATGATCACATCGGCAGCACAGTACTTCATGCTCCTGCCAAGTTACATTTGCACACTTCAGGTCTATGCTTTCTGCAATACGCACGATATTACGTGGGGAACCAAGGGTGACAATGTGACCAAGACTGATCTCGGACTTGCTGTCGGCAAAGGAGAGACTGTCGAGCTAGAAATGCCTAGCGAGCAGCTCGACATTGACAGTGGCTATGATGAGGCACTGCGCAATCTGCGCGACCGCGTCGCTGTTGTCCAGCCAGGCACCAGCGAATCGCAACTGCAGGAGGATTATTACAAGAGTGTGCGTACTTATATGGTGGTATCGTGGATGGTAGCCAACGGTATTCTGGCCATGGCTGTCTCTGAAGTGTATAGCAACAAGGGCATTGGTGACAACTTTTATTTGCGCTTCATTCTCTGGAGCGTCGCCGCGCTCGCCGTCTTCCGTGCCCTTGGCTCCACAACATTCGCCATCATCAACGTCGTCAATCTCGTTGTAGAGGGCAGAATACGCATGAGTCTCAAGGCGCCGAAGTGGATGGGTGGATGGGGAGACAAGATTAGCGAGGCGGCAAGCAGCGTCGGCAGCAGCCTGAAGAGCTGAGGAGCCACGAGTGCCTCGACGTGGACGACAAGCAAGTCAGTGTCGCCCAGACTTGGGTAACGCTGCTGTTCCTTGCTTGCATTGAGGGATGGCTAGTTGTCTGTCTGTGGCTAACTGGGCGATTGTTTTCATCTGGAGTTTTTTTGGTCATTTGTTTTTCTTATTATGTGGGATTTATGCTGTATATGTTGGAAACGAGATAATCGAGAATGTCGTCAAAAGATTTCTAAGGGAGCCTCGCCGGCTCTCAAAAAGAAATGCCAGTTTCTGCATACAAAGTTATGCTTAGGCTCACCTGGTTTGGAACCAGTCACTCTGCGATGATATTATGTATTCGTGATTGTCATACTTCGGACTGTTTAATTCCGGCACAACATAGCGCTGCGGATCGTTTACTACGACAGAGTATCACGGAAATCTGTCGAGGTTTTCATTTTTACATGTGCTTGCTTGCTCTTGAAGCAAACATGGCGCTGAGTCCATTCGTCTTCATTTATGCTGTCCAGGATATACAAAGCAGAGAAGGAAAAAAACTTGCAAAAGATTATGCCCCAGCATTCGACTACGCCTTTTTGTAATTCACCCATTGTTTGTTCACTCCTCGTCAGATTCTTCCTCGGCGACCTGAATAGCCATTGTCAGCATCGATTGTCCAGAAAAGCGAAAAAAAAAATCATGTTCGAGACTTACCCCGTCGTGGAAATTCTGGCCATCCGTCGTGGCGTTGATGACGCCGACACGAATGCAGAAATCGCCAAACTTCTCGCCGTCCTCCCTCTCGATGGCGTAGCGCTTGAGCAGCGGCTTCATGATCGCCAGGATCTCATCCTCCTTGATGCTAGAGCGGTAGAGCTTATTGAGGCGCTGCCCGTGGTAGCCGCCGCCGAGGTACATGTTGTACGCGCCGTAGGCCTTGCCGACAAAGGCCACCTCGGCGAGCCAGGGGCGCGCGCAGCCGTTGGGGCAGCCGGTCATGCGCATGACGATGGAGTCCTGGCGGAGGCCGTTCTGCTCGAGGCAGTCCTCGAGCTTGGTGATGAGCACCGGCAGGTAGCGCTCCGACTCGGCCATGGCGAGGCCGCAGGTGGGGAAGGCGACGCACGCCGAGGAGCTCAGTCGGAGGGCGGAGAACTGGACATTGTCCAGCTTGTACTGTTTCATGAGGTTCTTGATCTCGGGCATGTCCTCGTCGCGGACGTTGCTGAGAATCAGATGCTGATTGCCGGTGAGGCGGAACTCGCCTTTGTGGATTCTGGCAATCTCACGCAGACCCGTCTTCATCTGAAAGTCTGGGGTGTTTTCGATGCGCCCGTTCTCGATGAAAAAGGTAAAGTGATTTAGCCCCGTCTCGTCTTTGACCCAACCGAATGTGTCAATATTGCTCTTGAACTCAAACGGCTTTTGTGCCTCAAACTTCTTGCCCCAAAGCTCCTCGACCTTTCCGCGGAAGACGTCGACACCGAGATCATCAATTGTGTACTTGAGACGAGCGTGTTTACGGTTTGTACGGTCCCCATGGTCACGCTGAACCAGCATGATCTTCTCGCAGGCAATGTGAACATCTTCAGCCTTGCAATAGCCCATCATCCTGCCCGTCTGTGGGTAAGTCTTTTTGTTATTGTGCGTGCTTCCCATGCCACCGCCTGCAAGCACATTGAAGCCTTCCAGATTACCATCCTTGCCCTTGATAGCGATGAGACCAACGTCGTGAGCATAGACGTCTGTGTCATTGTGAGGCGGGATAGCAATGGTGATTTTGAACTTCCTTGGCAGGTAGGTCGGCCCATATAGTGGTTCGAAATCTTGCACAGCCTCGCCGGCAATCTGAGTCTTCTTGTCGTTCTCATCGGTAAGCCAAATCTCGTGGTATGCATGAGTTGATGGGAGCAGGTGATCGCTGATTTTTTTGGAGTAAGCGTTAACTTGTCTATGATACTCGGCCTGTGTTGGCAGGGAGCTGCACATGACGTTGCGGTTGACATCACCACAAGCAGCAATAGTGGTCATGAGAGCACGGTTGATGGCCTGCATAGCAGGCTTGAGCTTGCCCTTGACGACACCGTGGAATTGAAAGGTTTGACGGGTGGTAAGCTTCATGGTCTCGTTACCGAGAGTTGTGGCAATGTCGTCCATCTGAATCCATTGCTGAGGCGTGGAAACACCGCCCGGTAGTCGGCAACGAATCATGAAGGAGTAGGCTGGCTCGAGTCCTTGTGCTTTTCTCTCGTCACGCACATCGCGGTCGTCTTGCATATAGGTGCCATGGAATTTGGTGAGCTGTGAATCGGCGGCAGAGATGGCGCCCGTGGTAGTGTCAGCGAGACCTTCGAGGATAGTGCCGCGAAGAAAGTTGGAGGCCAGCTTAATGTCCTCGTTCGTGATGGGTGGGGGCTCATCAGGAAGGCCATCGACATTATCGACGCCGAGGGCCTGCCAAATTCTGGGCTCCCACTCGGCGTAACCTGTTTGGTAGGCATCCGGATCCTGGTCGTCGCCGAGACCGATGTCAGCCAGATGCTTGCCACCCAGATTCGTGAGGACACGGTCAAGGTCTTTTGCGGGTTTATTGTAGTAGAGCTTGTCCTCTTTACGCGGCCAGTAGTGGCTATCGCCAAGTCCAAAAACAGAGAAGTTGACCGTAGCCAGATCCAGGTCAACATTGCTCTTGATCGCCTCCCAAAATGCCAGGCCGTTTTGAGGAAACTCTCCCTGGCCAGCAGTGGAGGTGATAACAACAATGTTCTCTTCGGTGGGGAGATCCTCGAGGGGATAGTCCTCCATGGCTAGTACCTTGGTCTTCAGGCCACGAGCACGACCGCGGTTGCCTAATCTTTTGGCTAAAGATGTGGCGTTGCCGTTATCAGAAGCGTAGAGAATGGTAAGAGGAGCACCCAAGAGGCCCTCAAGAAGCTGGTTGTAGGCATCCTTGGCTTTTCGTTTCTGCTGTTCGCGCACTTCTGTGCCGAAATCCCGGAATAGACTTGCCGCAAACTTCGGCTCCTTATTCATGAGCTGCGTCAGCTGGTTATCTCGGGCGAGGAAGGTTTTGAGCTCTTTCTTGATCAGCTCAGAGTCGAGTGAAAAACTCGGCTCGCCCTTTTTCTCGTTCTCGGGATTCCATCGGTAAAGGGGCCAGTAGCCGGCGTCGACTGCTTTCTTGGTCTCCTGCAGGACTGTGAGAGGAGAGTCAGACTCGCCGAAATAAGGCAAGTAGGCCAAAACTACAGATGGCCCGTCGAATTTATCGGCCTCAAGCATAGCCTGGAGGACTTGGGTATATGAGCTATACACAGCAGTCGAGGCGACATAGACATTACCAAAGTTCATGGCGTAAAGGCCAATATCCTTTTTTCTGCGATTTGCGTCGGCGTTGGACTTTTCAGAGTACGGAGTAGAATCGATGATGAGCATGTTGACGTTCTCGCCGGAGGCAAGAACGTGGTGAACACCAGAGTTGCCAAGATCATACGACCATGCATCGGAGCCAATGAGCCATAGAGATTCCTTGCGGAACAGGCCTTGCTTCTTTAGCAGCTTCTGGGAGAGAGGCGAGCCATCCGTTTGAAGACGCGCAATGACTTGATCAGCAATCTCAGTCGATTCGGACAGGTCGGTCGAGGCGAGAGCCCACTTGGCAAGCCAATTCTTGGGACCGTCCGTGACAAACTCGTCACTCTTGGCGGCCGCCTTTACCTCACCCAGAAATCCTTTACGCAACTCCTTGCGAGCAATGAGCGAGCCGAAGCCGAACTCGGGCGTAGCCGCAATAGTCGATGAGACACCAGTATTCTGAGATCTTAAAGCGTTGGCAACGTAGGTGCGCTTGCCAAACAATTGGTCGAGGATCCTGGAATACGCCGTCTCGAGAGCGGGCATATCGAGAACGTATGCGCTGCGCTCGGCAGGAGCATCCCTGATACCAACTTCAAGATTTTGAATAGGTTTTTCGGAGGTGAGGTTCTGTAAGATGCCACGGAGAGCCTGGTCGGCCGCTTCGGCAGCGATGTAGCCGAGCTGGTGCCCAACCACGGTCTGGACACCCCCGGGACCGCTCTTCATTGACGATATTACATCCATCAATAGAGGGCCCCATTTGGTCGTCTTGCGATGAATTTGCTCGAGCACCGCTATACGCTTGACCGATGTGGGAAGAGCACTTGCAAATTTGGAACCAAGCCAGGGTCTGTAGAGTCTGGGTGTGATGATACCTGTGTTGGCAAAAATCTGGTCAGACTTGGCGTTGTCGATGGTTTCGGCAAAATTTCCGGTGTCGGGGCCGAAGATGAAGAGGCAGTTGTCGGCATTAGCGGGACCAGTATATTCGAAAGCGCTGTACTGACGGCCCACGGCAGACTCGAGACTGGCCCAGATACGTGTGGCGCATGTGTAGATGTCCTCCGAGGTAACCGGGGGAGGGGCGCTCTCGACAGTCGTGGCAGCAGAAGTGGGTGCTCCCGGCGTGCCGGCGTCGCTGGTCTCACTGGATTTGACCGAGGTGCCGGCAGATGTCAGTTTGGACGCATCGGCACTTGGAGGCGGGCGCAGGTTCACGACGCTTTCGCTGGCGCCCTTTGAAACGGCCTCGGCGTGGTCCGAGGAGACGGCAATGTGACCATCGTCGGCATACAGGCCGGAGGCACTTATTGAGCCAGACTGAAACCGGCGCACACTCTCGATGTCGATTGTGTCTCTCACGACATTGGCGT
The DNA here is from genome assembly GCA_018831755.1 of Niveomyces coronatus. NCBI lineage: Eukaryota > Fungi > Ascomycota > Sordariomycetes > Hypocreales > Cordycipitaceae > Niveomyces > Niveomyces coronatus. The sequence goes on from JAFEME010000613.1 coordinate 15,303, forward strand.
CCTCTGTACCAATGGGGATATCCTTTGAGGAGGTTTCGGGGGCGAAGAAGTGTATGACGCCCTTTCCGGTGCGAACAGCCAGGGCATGAGCTGTGATGGCCATGTCCTGTGCATCCTGCAGAGTCTCGGACTGCAGAAAGGTCCAGCCGGAGTTGCGGATGGACGTGATGACGGAGTAGTCGGCATAGCTTCGAGGCTGAAGGGCAACATGCAAGACGACGGGATAGTTTGCCAGCTTGTAGAGATGTGAAATGGCAGGCAGGAGGATAGATGAGGGTGTGGTGACGGAGACGAGCTTGCCGGAACGGATCGGCGTGAAGACGGAGAGCAATGGATCAGCATTGTGGCGGACAGGCAGAATCTAGCAGAGGAGGAGGACGATGTTAGCAATCAATAATCCAATGTCAACACATCGTCGCCATGAAGTTGAGAAATAAGACAGATAGAATAGCTCATTCGAGCATGTGTTCAAGACCGAGTCGGGTCATCGGTGTCGAGCCTCGGACCATCGTGTAGTAGTAGTAGTATTGCAGGGCGGGCAAAGACAGCATGGACTTACATCGGGGACAGCGCCGGCGCCGGCAGCAACGAGGCTCTGGTCCTTGCGAGCGGCATATCGCTTGAGATGTGAGGAGAATTCGGAGTCGGTAGCCAAGGACGGCTGGACAGAGACGACGAGGTCGCTGGCGAGGTATGCGATTCTCGCGACTGCAAACGAGCAAAAAAAAGTCAGCCCACGGTGTTCGCTCTCTTGTTACGCGGGGGGGGGGGGGGGGGGGGGGGGG
>JAFEME010000614.1:0-16007 GCA_018831755.1 Niveomyces coronatus
TTCTTTATATTAGAAACCTTCTAATAGGTAAGGCATTAGAATAGTAGGAGCTAACTCTTAGAGACTATCTTAATAATAGTCCTATAGATTAGAAAACTAAAACTAATAAAGCTTTTAAGGACTATAAAAAATTTAAACAACTCTTTAGAAATACCTTTAGCGACCTAGACGAATTATATACTATAACTTATAAACTTAAGTTACTTAAATAAACTAGATCTACTTAGCACTATATATAAGAATTCTAGTAGATCGCTACTAAACTAGAATAGGATAATAATAGCTAAATAGAACTATTCTATAATAGACTATATAAAGATATAAAGGATAAAATCTTAAAGTAGGATCGACCTAGGACTATTAAGGTATTTATTATAAACGCTATTAAGATTAATAATTAGAACTATGCCTAATAACTTAAATATAGCGGAAAATAAAATAGGTTTTATAGGTTTAAGCGTAATTAACCTAATATTAGTAAATAATAAAAAGAATCTATAGCGTATAGAACTTACCTAGGACCTATAGAACTTAACGCTACTTATAAAGAAAAGGGAAAATATTATAACTATAGAAAAGTAGGGCACTTTATAAATAAATACTAAAGCCCTAAGAAATAATAGAAGCCTATACCTAAAGGATAGAAACTCTAAGCTACTAATAGAGATAAACTACTAACTAGAAATATTAGTATAACTAATAGTAAAGACTACTTTTCTAAACTAGAAAGAAACTACTTCTTAGAAGAAGAATTAGATATAGTCTATATTAAGAATAAAGATTAGGAATATAGCACTTAACTATTAGAAATTAAATTAATTAATTTATTTAACGCTTATAATTATATTCTACTCCTATAAGGACCTAAGCTACTAGAATATTATCTAGTTAGTATACTATTAACTAGTAAAGGGGACCTAGAACCTATTAAAGTTATAATTAAGGGGATAGATATTATAGACCTTTACACTTTAATTATAAGACTATATAAAGTAGAAGTATACCTTAATCTATAACTTTATCTCCTTAGCGTATAATACCTAGCACTTAGCACCTAATATTAAGACTATACTAGAATCTTATAGGCTTTATACTTATATAATAATTATAGATAATACCTATAGAAAAAATTAGAATATAGGTGGTTTTTAAAGTTTATACTAGAATAAGGATTTAGCTTATTCTTAGAAATAGATCTATAATACTAAATAATCTAGAAATATAATAAGAATAAACTTATACTATAGAAGTCTAAAAATAAATATTATACTAAGGGTAATAATATATATACTATCTAAGCTATAACCTTATAATATAAGGATAGTAGAAATAGTATTATAGTAAGTAATCTACTTAGCCTAGATTTAATTAATATAATAGGTAGGCGACCTAGACGCTGCCTACGCTCCTATGCTCTAAAGGAACTAAGTATTTTTTAAACACTATAAGAGGTAAATTAATAGTTAGGAAAAGGCAGCTATTAGAGCAACTAAGGCCTTCCTCTTAATAGAGATCTAATTAGTCTCTATATACTATAAATATTAGTAGATATAAATATCTTATTATTAATATTATAATAGTAGGAAAAGAAACCTAGGTAATAATAGATAATAGAGTATAAGGAAACTATATCTTACTAAAACTTATTAATAGATTTAAATTATGCTAGAAAAATAAAGATAAGCCTTACTAACTTATAACTATAGAAGGAGGCATAGTAAAGTATAGCTAAGGATAAGTAGAAATAAAGGTTATATAGCTTCTTATCTATATATAAGGCATAAAATACTATATTATATTAAACATTATAGTGATCTTAAGACATAATATAATATTAGGGATACCTTAGTTATAGGCGAGTAATCCTAGAGTTAACTAGAGAATAGGCTAACTTTAGTAAGATACACTAAGATATAATTATAATAATAAGAGCGGCCTAAGGAAGAAGGCACCTTAATTAAATTATAATAGGCCTCTAGGAATATATATAATTACTAGAGAGCCTAAAGCTAATATAATAGAGATTCCTAAGGAATACTTAAAGTATAGTAAGCTATTTAGTAAAGAGCTAGAAATAGGACTACTAGAGTATATACACTAGGACTATAAGATTAAACTCTAGCCTAGTAAGGAACCTAAGTTCTATAAGATATATCCTTAGAACCCTAAGTAGAAGAAAGCACTTAAGGAGTATCTAAAGGAGAACCTATAAAAGGGATATATTAGACTATCTAAATTACTAGTAGGATACCTAATCCTATAGGTTTAAAAGAAAAATAGAGAGTTATAACTATATATTAACTATTAATAACTAAATAAGATTATAATTAAAAATTAATACTTATTACTATTAATAGTAGAAATTAAGGATAAGCTAAGGAAAGCTAGTTAGTTTACTACCTTTAACCTTAAAAGGGCTTATAACCTTATTTATATTATAAAGGGTTATAAGTAGAAAACCACTATCTAAACTATAAAAGGATATTATAAATACTTAGTAATGCCTTTTAGACTTATAAATACACTAGCTATGTTTTAAACTATAATTAATAATATCTTATAAAGATAACTAGATAAATTTATTATTATCTACCTTAATAATATCCTTATCTACTCTAACACACTTAAGGAATATAAGAAATATATATATAAGGTACTATAAGTACTATAGGATAATAAGCTACTAGTTAAATTAAAGAAGTATAGATTCTATTAGTAGAAAGTTAAATTTTTAGGATTTAAGATCTAACCTAGAAAAATAAGTATAAGCTAATTAAAGATATAGGCAATTAATAAATAGCTAACACTAAAAACACTTAAGGAAGTTAGAGGATTTTTAGGATTTACGAACTTTTACTAATGCTTTATATATAACTATAATAAAATTATAATCCTACTTACTAACCTTATAAAGAAAGATTAAGACTTCTCTTAGACTAATACTAAAGAATAAGCGTTCTAGAAACTTAAGAGTAAAATTTTAGAAGAACTAGTCTTACTTATAGTAGACCTAGATAAACTATTTAAAGTTAAAATAGATGCCTTAGACTTTACTCTAGATAGATAACTAGGATAATAAGATAAAGAAAGACAACTCTACCTAGTCGCTTTCCTTTCTAAGAAACTTTATAGACTAGAATTAAATTATAGTATTTATAATAAAGAACTTATAGTAATTATTAAAGTATTTAAGGAATAGAAACACTACCTTAAAGGAGTAAACTATAAGGTTAAAGTGTTTACTAACTATAAGAACCTAACCTTATTTATAACTATAAAGGATTTAAATAAATATTAAATTAGATAGTATAAAACCCTTATAGACTATAATTTTAAGATTATATATAGAAAAAGATCTAAAAATAAAAGAGTAGACACGCTTAGCTAAAGAGAGGATTCAAAATTAGAAGAACTAGTAGATAACATACTATTATTATATACTAATAAGGATAGGAACCTTATATTAGACACCTAAGAGATTAATATAACCTAGTAAGCTATATTAGATAATATATAGATATAACGAATTATATTAAGCATTAAAAATAATAAATACCTAAATAATTAGGAAACAAACCTATATATTATAAAGAAAGGCAAGGCCTTTTTATATAATAAATAATAGTATGTTCCTAGTATACTTTATAAATAACTTATTAAAAAAATATATAAACACCTATTATATAGACACTAGGGTATAGGGAAGATAATTAATAGACTATAATAATTATATAACTTCCTAGAAAGTAGGAAAATTATATAAATAATAATTAAGGAATATAATATATATAATAAAGTAAAATTAGGATAATATATACTATATAGTAAATTATAACTAATACTACTACCTAAAAGAGTTAAGTAAATAGTAACTATAGACTTTATTATTAAACTACTAGAGTCTAAAGAACTAATAATAGGAGTTAGCTATAATAGTATCCTAGTTATTATTAATAAACTTATAAAATATACTTACTATATTCCTTATATAGAATCTAGTAATACTAAGGACTTAGTATATATAGTTTTTAAGATAGTTATTGCTTAATATAGTTTACTAATAAAACTAATATTAGATTATAATAAGTTATTTATATTAAACTTCTAGGAAAGTCTTATAGAAATTCTAAAAATTAAGTAGAATCTATCTATAGTATTTTATCTATAAATAGATAGATAAATAGAAATCTTAAACTAGATACTTAAGTAATACCTATAAAGCTATGTTAACTATTAGTAGAACGATTAGGTAGAATAGCTACCTCTAGTATAATAGGCTTATAATAGCTTAGAAAATAAAAATATAAAAATATTACTATTTAGAGTAAACTATAGATTTAACCCTATAATTAAAATATATATAGTATAAAATATATACACACTAGTAGCTATAGCGTATATAGTAACTATTATAGATATATAAAAATATTTATAGAAAGAATAGATTTTCCTATAGAACTAAATAAAGTATTATATAGATAAAAAGAGATTATTAGCGCTAATCCTAGAGGAGGGGTATAAAGTATACCTTATCTATAAAAACATTAAAATAAAACGACCTAGCGATAAACTTAACTAAAAGAAAATAGGACTATTTATTATTAAATAAAAATTATTAAATACTAACTATAAACTATTACTACTAGAAGGAATAAAGATATATCCTATATTTTATATTTTATTACTAGAAAAAGCACTAGATAGTGCTATAATTACTATAAAAATTATAGTAGAAAATATAAATAAGTATAAAGTAGAAAGGATCCTTAAGGCATAAGGAAACATTTAAAATCGTTATTATCTTATTAAATAGAAAGGATACCTAAATTTAGAAAACATATAGGAACTAATATATAACCTTAAGAACTACTTATAGTTGCTTAACTATTTCTACTAAAGAACGCCTCTTATTTTAATAAACTAATTTTATATAAAGAACTAACGCTAAATTCTATATCTAAAGAACGCATTAACATAGGATCTAGCTCCTTAGAGGATATAGGAGGAAGATTAGAAGTTAGATAACACTACTTTAATTCCTCCTACTTAATACGCTCTAACTCTTCTATATTATTAATACCCTATATAACTATGTGTATTATTTTCTTAAACTATAATTTCTTTTATTTTTAAAGGCAATACACCTTTACGCTCGCTCTCTTTAATTCCTCTTCTATATCTTCTAGTTTAGATTTAGCCTTATAATACTAATTACTAATATAATAGAGCTACTATAGAGTAAGAGGATTTTTATTATAGTAAGATTAATTAAGGTAAACACACTTATAATAATAAGAGGAATCTACTTTAGACGCCTTATAATCTAATATACCTTATTCTTTATAAAAGGAATATAGAGGTATATTAATAAGCTTTCTAACTATTAATTTAAAAAGGGTATTTTACTTATCTATTTTATAGGAAACTTTTTAAGAATAAATAAAAGGCCTTATAATATAATTAGCTAATATAATAGTATATAATAATATAAAAAGGAAATTATATAGATATATAGGCGGCCTAATCTAAGGGCCTTAAGGATAAGACCTATAGAGGAGGAGTATTATATTATAAATAATACTATATAGGGCCGGTCTATAGTAGGCACACTATAAAGCTATAGTCCTAGTATAGCACTAGGAAGGAAGTTATATAATAGATTATTAGATTATTAAGATAATCTAGCGATAAAGGATTATTATAGAATATAAATAATCTAAATAATCTAAGGAATAGTAAAGAGCTAGATAAGTATATAAGGAATAGCAATTCTAGTAGCTAGGCAGTCTAGATCTCTACTAATTAATCTAAGTAATAGTTTTACTATTAGGAATAACTTCCTAATAGTACTTACTATGTGCTATAATAAACCGACTCTCTAAGTATTAAGCCTGCTTATATTTGCCTAACTCACTTCCTAAGAAACAGACCCTTCTATAACTTAGAATAAGCCACTATTATACTCTATTAGTAGGTAATAAGTTTAATATTATAGCTATAGAATAAATAGAGGACTTTTTAGTGTAACTAGGCGTGCCTTAGGGCGCCTTATAGTTATATAGTTATTAATACCTCCTAGACTAATTCCTATAGTGCCTTTAGCTAGGTTTAAACTAGCGAACTTATATGCCTGCCCTCTAAATAGGCAATATAAGGCTAATCTTAGTAGATAACTACTTTACTATAGGGGCTATTTAACTATTAAAGCTTTAAGAATAGTAAAAATAATATAAAGAAAAGTAAAAATACCTAAAAAAATAGTATATTTTATAATAGTATTATTATTACTAGTATAGTGCCTTTAAAATAGTAATAATAGCTAGTTTCTAATATATCAATAGTATTAATTAATCTCTATCTTAATAAATAAAGTTACTTTATTATACTATTTTTAAATACTAAGTATAGTCTTTAGTTCTAATAGTAAAACTATTAATATAAGCTATATATTTATTTAAATTAATATATAAGTAAGCCTCTACTCTTAACTAAGTAAATAACTAGTAGGATAATATTATATCTAAAGTAACTATAGTTAGGTTAGAAATAAAAGGTTATAAAATTTTACCTCTCCTCTAGAGTTCCTTATAGACTGTTTATTCTAACTAGTAGGGCGTTAGAAATGACGCCTATTATAACATGTAACACCTCTACTATATTGCAGTCTTGACGCCGTAGGCAATAACTATTATCAAAAGTGTTCTGATATTGCCGCTCGATCATCAGTAGCTGCCATAAAAGCAGGCGAGTGACACCTGGCTCCTTAAGCATAGACACCCATGTCTAGCATCAATCACATACTCTCATCTGTAAGGGCATAGTTCAGCGGTATGTTCAAGTCCCCTCTAGTAAGGTCAACGTCTGCTCCCTTTCTTTCTGGTAGAAGCTGGCCAGGTGAACTCTCTTCTCGAGCTGCAACCTGCCGCAGAGCAGAACTGTTGGCTGTCCCGATCCCCGAGCGCTCAAATCAGTCTCTAGTCCATACTTGAGCAGCAGCAATATTCTTTGCTTCGCAGATCTGCCGCTACTAGCTGCAGTGTAGAACGCCGTTCAAGCGAACCGCTCTCCAAGTTTACGTTTGGCTTGTCCTCGAGAATCGAGCCAACTGCCTCAAGCGCGCCCGAGGTGCACGCCACTGCCAGAGGAATTGGGCTGTCATTCTTTTAGTATCGTTTATAGAATATTGGATGATACTATAAATAATAGGTCTAAGTTGCCATCTTTCTGTACCTTATGATTACATTAGGGAAACCTTTTGAATTCTCTGATGTGCATCTTAAAAATAGTCTCAATGTATTTATTGATTCACAACTATTAATTAACCAATCAATATGGCAGTAACTTCTCTAGGCTAGCTTCAAGCATATATCATCAATGCAGTGGCTTTAGATGCCGACAGCGGTACCAGTCACACTGGTCGAGAGTCTAGGAACAAATGAACCAGTATACTCGCAATCGGCTTATAGCTCCGAAATCGCAGATAAAACTGCATGGGTCATCGCGGAGGGGGCTATTTCGGGCCCCGGTCTATGCCAAAGCAACCGTTGGAGATGCATGTGGTCAGCGGCAGCGGGGGTGAGTCACAGTGCTCATGGTCCGGATTCAAGTTTGCGGGCAGCATCCTGACCGAAAAGGCTTCTAGCATTCGAACTAATATATATGTTTTGACGTCTTCTCAACTTAAGAAGCTCGCATCCACAATTACAAAGGTGAGCGTTTCGACTATCCTGGGCTCGTCTTACATAACGCTCTCGCTTTCTATTTCGCCAGACGCTCGTCATAAATGTTCCCTAATAGACGCACGGCGTACGCTACGGGGTTTTCTTGAAATGGCCCAAGATCCCGATTCATTCAGAGCTGAGCTCCGAGACACGAAAGTGCTCGAAGGGCCGTTCCCCGAGCTGGACTTTGACACGTTTGCCGAAACTCCTCACGAGGCTTTCAAGTCATGGTTCCGCGAGGCAGTCGCGGCAGGGGTCAGGGAGCCGCACGCCATGACGGTTTCCACGGTCGATGACCGCGGCCGTCCAGATGCTCGAGTATTGATCCTGAAGAATGTCGACGCGCGGGGCTGGCACTTTGCCATCAAATCCGACAGCCCCAAAGGCATACAGCTAGCGGGCAACGGACACGCTGCCTTGACGTTCTACTGGCCACAGCTCGCCCGACAGATCCGTCTGAGGGGGCCAGCCGTCGAGGCCCCGGACGCGGAGAGCGCTCTCGACTACAGCTCTCGCCCCGTCGAGTCGCGAATCAGCGCGGTGGCCTCGAAGCAAAGCGAAGTCATGGCCGGCCGGGGTGCGCTCACACAGAGCCTGGCGGACCATCGGCTGAAGATCTCGAAGGATCCGACGTCGGGAGTGGAGAAATGGCGAGTCTACATCGTCGCGGCCGAGACGGTTGAGTTCTGGCAAGGAGAGCGCAGCCGCCTCCACAAGCGACTTCAGTACGTGTACGACGGCGAGGAAGGCAGTTGGAAGAAGCACTTGCTCTGGCCCTGATGCCTAGTGGCGCATTGAGCCTGACATGTCATGTCTGAACGCTCAAACATTGCTTTCACAATGCATTCGTAGTCATGGCCATGTTGATCCATAGCCAGACGACAGTGGGATGCTGAGATCATCTAAGAACTAGGAAGAAGAAGTAAATTATATTTTGAATGAAGTCCTCTTTCTGACGGCATAAAGCTGTTGATACTGAACAAGACAACATGTACAGCTAAATGCCATGCTGGTTAGAAAATATTCGAAGCCAAGCGAGGTCTCTCTACGAATGGGTACGCTTGCTCATTCATACACAGCCACCAAGCCGGCCAGGCTTTGCCACGCATCATATACACTGATCGAGAAAACTTCCTCGAAAAAGCCCTAGGGCCGTGCTGGCCGGCACTATCCCCACCTCCGTTTTCGGACAGTCCCCTCTCCTCCTCTCTCTCTCTCTCTCGCGTGTCGCGCTCATAGAGGTAGCGTTTCCACGGGTCACTATTGAGACAGTTCTCTATATTTATCAGGCTCTGGAATCTTGTCTGTTGAAGCTGTATCGATCCATCGTATCGAATAATGCATTATTGGAGGGGTTCTAAAATCGACGAAACGCGAAATCAAGTAATCTACTGTGCCATCCCTCATCTAACTCTATACATATCATGATATCGCTGCATTGCTTGACACTTTTCTCCCAATCATATGCTCGTATATACTTCTCCAAGAGTACTAGAAAAGCGGCATCGTCACCGGCGCGGAAAAGTCGACATTGTCGGCCTTGGCCTCGATGCGCTCGGCGCAGGTGCCAAAGAGACGGTCCCAGACGCGGGTCTGCTTGCCGTAGTTGAAGCTCTTCTTCCAGCCGCGGCGGTGGTGCAGGTCGTGGTCCTCGAGCACCAGCTCCATGTCGACCATCTTGAGCAGTGGGGTGATGGGGGAGGGCACGTTGCCGTAGACGCGCAGGCCGCTGTGGCCAAAGACCTCGGAGTAGGTGACGTACTCGAAGCAGAGCCACCACTCGTAGAAGCCGAGCTGCAGGCCGAGGGCCCAGAGGGTGGCGTAGGTGAGGAAGGGGACGATGATGATCTCGATGATCTCCTGCTCGTCGTCGGCGAAGCCCGAGTGCAGGGCGGTCGGGTGCTTGTTGAGGTGGTGGGTGCGGTGGTACTTCCAGAGCCAGGGGACCTCGTGGCAAGCGCGGTGGTAGGTGTAGAAGAAGAAGTCGAGGACGACGCCGTAGATGCTGAGCTTGAGCAGCAAGGGGGCCCAGACGGAGGGGTCGGCGAAGAAGGCGGAAGGGGAGACGGCCGGGTCGTAGGCGACGATGGTAGCCATAATGAGGCGGAAGCCGGCGGTCTTGTGCATCTCGCCGATGATCTTGCCGGCGCCGGTGTTGGGGATGCCGTCACGGTCGTGCTCGTCGCCGTCGAGGCAGCCGTGGACGTAGGTGAGGCGGCGCAGGACGCGGACCTCGCGGATGGCGGTGAGGGTGTAGGCGGTGTTGTAGAGGAGGAAGACGGCGAGCCGGCCGAGCGGGCGGCCGGCGTAGGAGACCCAGGCCTGGTGGAGGAGGAGGGGGATGGCGGCGTAGGCGAGGATGAAGAGGTGCTGGGACCACTGGGTGAGGAAGGGCAGCTTGGCGGTCTTGGGGAAGACGGGCAGCGGCTTGCCGGGAATGACGGGGGAGATGTCGATGAGGCTGATGAACTTTTGGAAGCCGTTCCACGTCGAGGGGTCCTTGGACTGCCAGTCGGCGACCATGGAGTGCTGGTTGTGCTCCTGAGCGAACCCCATGTTGGGCCGTTGCGGATGGGAGGGGGGTTCTTGACCAAGATGAGTGTTTTTGCCTTTTTATTTTCCCAATGACGAGGATTGATATGGACAAAAGATTTTGTCCTATATGATAATATATTGTCAAGATGACAAAGAGAATATTTTGTTTCTTTTTTTTTTCTTTTTTTTTCTCGACTGTCTTGTATTGAAACAAGCGTAGGGCTGGGGCTTCACGACACTCTATATATATAACTTCCCGGCGGCAAGCCGAGGCAGCCTCTCCCGAACAAAATCGTGCGTCAGAGTGTTTGGGGCCACTGAAGCTTTTGGAAACCCCGCGCGCACGGCGGTCGCGAGCGGAGGGACGGGCAAACTACCACGCGCGGAGAGGGAAACTATAATCCCTGATTAATTAACAACGCCACGCACCCATCCATCATGCTGGGCGGGGGGGAGGGAGAGAGAGGGATGTGGGGAAAAGAGGGTAAGGGGAAAATCTAGAACCCGCTGAGGCATAGTCCCGACGCCATTCTTTGAGTGGCGAGAAACCAACAACCTTGAAACAAAGTAAAGAGGTTCTCGCTGGCATGTGATTATTGAGTTTGGGTGGGGGGAGGGGGCACAAGTTGGGGAAGGAATTCAAAACTAAAAAGCTTAATGCTTATGTAAATGACTGTGTGTAGAATTACTGGAGGAAAGAACTTTGTTGTAGAGAAAGAGAGCGTTTACTTGCTTTATGAGCGGAAGCGCGGAGTAACAATAGATAGATCTAAAGGGGGGGGGAGGGTTGGTTCTTTGGCTTCGCAACGATGAGACTTGACATGTGATGTGTGCTTTCATTATTCGCTCAATGAAGAAAATAAAAAACAAAGTCCCATGCGCAGGAAAAAGATTAAAGTGATTGGCTCATTATACATAAAAAAAGATATATTCATGTATATGCCAAGCCTGGCAAGATGACGTGGGCGATGCCGTGCGCGCCATATAGCCTATATAACAAAAGGACCAGCGTGTTCTCTTCCATCGTGGCGAGGGTGGAGGAAGAAGGGGAGAGTTCTCGAAGGGATCCAAGCGTGTCTCGGCTACATCCATAGTGAGTTGTAAGAGTCAAAGCTTATCGATGGAGAGTGGAAGAAAGGGTCTCTCTGACCTGGTCGCGATGCCCCCCCTCTCGGCCATGACTTTGCTTCGTGGGCGCCAGCTACGATCAAAAAACGAATGAGTTGTCAGATTCAGTGATACGGCGCATGACACGCTCTGGTGACACATCGTCTCGCTCGATAACCAACTCCCTCCCGGGTGAACAAGTCAAGGCCTGCTGCGGGCCTCCAAGGGCAACGGGCGACGAACCAAAAGCATGTGATGAACATCTTCCGCTGCACCCGTCCATGTCTTGAATTGCACCGAGAGTCCTTTTTCTCTCCAACAGCTTCTCTCTCCCCGTATGTATTTGCAGCCATCTGGCTTCGGACGGACAATCATGTCATCCGGGAGGGACGTTGCCGAGCCATCCTCCCTCCGCCGGATGCCCTCGCCGACCTACGTGGTCCCAGTCCGTGCTCGAGACACGTCTTCTTCATTGTACTCTCTCTTCAAGGCTCTTGACTGTGGTTCTTCACTTCATCAGATGTAACGTCACGTAGCATAAGGTAGTGACTCTTTCAAAGAACGTGATCAATGTATACGCAATGGATAACCTCCTGAAGCTTTACCAGAGAGAAAGGGCAAGAAGAATACAAACATGAGCCGTCTTCTTCCCCCTCCTTTCCCCTGACGGCATTGCCGTGCAACAATATCCCACATAGAACTCTGTCTCATCAGAGTATCTCGATCCGTCGGACCCATCATAGACGGCCTTTTCTCCGCGAGCAAGTCAATCCTGCAGCACACAAAACTGCCCGCCGCCTACGACCTGTGCCTCACCGTCACGTAAAAGTTCCTCGGCTGCGTAAACCAGTACCCCCCAATCCTAAGCGGCTCGTCCTTGTTGGCCAGCTCAAAGTCGTATCTCGCCACCAGCAAGGGCACCAGCTTGACCATCTCCAGCATGCCGATATGTTGACCCACGCAGTTTCTCGTACCCCCTCCAAACTGTGCACTTCTGGTCAGCTGTGTTTTTTTTTCCTTCTCCCTTCTTCTGCCTCACACACTTTTTCATGTACGCCCAAGGATAGGAGAAGAAAATTTAAAAAAAGAAAAAAAAAAAAAAAAAAAGAGTTCGTCCTCTTACCGGCATGTGATGTGCCTTCATCCTCTTCACCTTCTCCTGGTCCGCGTCAAGCCACCGTTCCGGGCGGAACTCGGCGGCATCCCGGCCAAACACGTCCTCGTTGTAATGTGCGCACCAGATGCTCAACCCGACCGTGCTGCCCTCGGGGAGGCGCCGCCCCGCGAGCTCGAGATCTCCGTCGACGACATCCCTCCACAGCGGGAGACCCACAGCCGGGTACAGGCGCATGGCCTCTTGCATGACAGCCTGCAGGTATGGCAGCTCGTTGGCGTCCTTGAAGCGAACCCGCCCGGCCTCCTCGCTCCTGCCATTGCCACCGCCGCCATTCGGTTCAGCGATGAGCGTCTCTCCAATCTTGGCAGCTAGCCCGTCCACTTCCTCGCGCAGCCTCTGGAGCGCGCCGGGGTTGCGGAGCAGGTGGTACAGAATCGCCGATAGGCTGGTGGAGGTAGTGTTGGCGCCGCCGACAATGTTGCTCATGCTCATGACTGTTATATGCTTGTCGGGTACCTTGTCCGGCTCCTGCTCCTGCTTGACCAGGAGCCTGTCCAGGAAGCTTTGCGGCCTCTCGTCGCCAGCATCGCCCCGGGCACCATGCTCGCTCGCCGCTTGACTTTTCTCCTCTGCTCGTTCCTGCCTTCGCCGACGCAGCCGCTCGTTGACAAACTTCAGCATGTGCCCCTGACCCGACGGCCCACCGATGCCCAGCCACCGCGATGCCTGGTATATGTACGGGTGGAGCTCCGGCACGATGCCCGTGAGCGTCGCGTAGGTCGCAGCGCTACTCAGCGAGGCCATGAAGCCGCCGACGTCCTCTCCTCTATCGAGAAACCCGAGGCGAGCGGCATAGGTGATGTTGGTGATGACATCGGCGGCGTAGCAATGGAGCCAGCGCGTCATATCGACAACCGGCACTGCTCGCTGCGCGAACTCGTCAAGCCGCTTCAGCAGCAGAGCGCTGCACTCGTCCACGTAGCCCTCGTAGCCGACGAGGCTCGACAGGTTGTAGAGCGGCTGGACACCGCGCCTCGTGTCCGCGTGGCGCTTCTCGTCGCGGATCGTGAAGAGCGTCCACTCGTTGAGACCGGGGCTGCCCCAGGCTGCGTACCACGCCGACTTAGGCCGGCGCGCGCTGGAGCTGTAGATGACGCGCACGGCCTCGGGCGTATCGATGCTGTACATGCCCGGCGCCACGCGCACAATTGGCCCATGGCGCCGGTGTAGCTTCCGGTTGACGTCCTGGAACCGGCCGGCGGCGACGCTGACCAAGTACCATAGGCGGGTGAAGCGGGCGAGGAACGGGCCGGGAATGGACCGCTGCGGCGACGTGACTGCCTGCAGGACGGAACGGACGACAAAGGCGGCTAGGACAGCGCCAGCAATATAGAAAGTCGCAGTCATTCTCTTTTCACAATCTTGCGTCTCAGGTCTCGTTCTCTCACGATTTCAGACTTGCAGATCACAAGCAAAGGGTACGAGTGCGGACAAGTGGGAGACGGGACGCAGCTGGACTGATGAGACTTCATATAGCTCGCCAACCTGAGTGAATTCCAACAATACCGAGAATAAATGAAATGATGTGGCTCACGTCTGCAAGCATTCTGCAATGCCTCATGCATCATCAGCGCGAGACACGTTGCCGGCGTTTTACTAATGCCTTGCATATAAATCGCCTGCCCAACCCCGCGAAAGACGTGAGCCATAGTCTTGTGGAGGGCACCTATTGCAACGCGGAGAGGTTTGAATGACGTCGTCCCGTTGCAGTGCATGCCACGGTGCATGTGTGTGTTGAGGATTTTGGAGGTCCTGACGGCTCGCATTGGCCCGATATTGGTAGCGATTTCGATATACAGGCCGTAGCGGTATGTGTATAATTACTGGCTCTGTTGTTTTTGCAAATGCCGGCATTTTCAGAACTCTTGCCGAATCTCTATTACGCAGTTACTGCGCCCTCTGCGAGTTATATTTGCTTTTTCCGAGTCGCGAGGCTGCCGAATGTAACGTCACCGTGATGGATGCACACGTCGCGGGAAGTCTCTCTGCTCTATGCGAGGCTTGAACTTCAGTCAAGGTATAATGTACGCGCCTCTATGCAGGCTCCTCAATAGTGGTAACATTGTGAACACTTTCCCCTTCGTTTCGAGCCTGGCGAGACGCAAGCGCAGGACAGCAGCAGCTGCGAACGAGTAGCAGCGGTAGTCTCGAGTATATACACTACATGCCTCGCCCATGTCTGGAAATGCTTGCGGAGCATGTCTATGTACCGACAAAGAGTTACGTTGTCCGAGGGAACGTGTAAGATGATAGGAGGGAGTTGCTCCCGGTGAGAGGGAGCAATGTCGACGATTTCACCTTAACGATGCTTATTTAAATGGCAACCGCGATGCAGAGTGAAAAATACTTTGGACGGGGAATTATATTCCTGTATCTGTTGTTGACTCACGAGTAACAGTCTCAGCACCAATCGCAAGCCAGCGATCGATCGCGGTCTCGACCTCTGTGCTCACCTCGTCTCCTCGCGAAGAGACTATGGTGGCGAGCAGGCTTGATCTAGGCAAGTTTCATGGCATGTTGAGAATGGCCTACAGATTGTCGCAAGTTTCTTCTGTTTTTTTTTTTCCAATGTAGGCATGTAGATCGATCACATCAAATTCGGTCGATATGAGGCCCAGATCCTATTGCAGTGATGAAGGATGAGTTGAGTTTCGGCACATCAAGGACAGCGATCGGGTCGAGTGCACAGAAGCAAAGCATGCTACAATCTCGGCCAAGCTCCATCAAGCAACAATGTCAGAGGCCAGATGGGGTCGCCTTGATTTGGTAATCACATCAACGGGTGAAGCTGGGTATTGATTGCCGGACCGAGCACGAGCAAGTTTCGGGTCGCGTGATGGGATTGAAGCAAGACGAATTGACAAGTCATGTTGGAGAATTGCGAAAGAATCGGGTCCGTGGAGATGCCGCGCTAAGAAGCCTTGGGTATGAAGAGCGAACATCATTTTGGATCAGCGGAGAAAGCAGAGTTGTTCACGTCTTCACCATTCATCTGCGCCCGCCCTCGTCGTTCCTCAACCACCTCCACAAGAGGCCCCTCGGTCCGAAGTCGGAGAGCGCCACAGAGCCGCGGTAGGCGTTTACAATTGTGCTTGTTGACGCCTGGACCTGGTGACAATCGCTTTACGGGCTGTGTCCGTTCAATGATGCCGATTCTAGGGCGTCGTGCTGCTAAGGGGAAGCAGCGGGAGGAGGATGAGGGGTGGGAGCGTAGTAGAACCCCGCTTCGCTGTACTGCAAGCTCTACTCCCTGCCTCATACAGTACATGCAGGAGGGGAGAAGCAGGTGAAAGAGCGTGGGGTTCGAGCCAGGATGCCAGAAGGCGGGCGGCGGGGCCGAACGTGTCGACGACTATTCGATAATGTGCTTTGGTGTTTGATGGGTGTTGGGCAGGCAGCTTGATATTATTACACTGATCATATTTTCCGACGAGAGTCGTCAGTCGAGCGGGGGGGGGGGGGGGGGC
>JAFEME010000615.1:0-16006 GCA_018831755.1 Niveomyces coronatus
AGCAAAAAAATGCTGAAAGTTCTCCAAATGAACGCAAAATGGATATGACATCCGGCTGAACTCTCTTAAATCTGATTGCCTTTTTTTGTCCGGTCGCAATCATAGTTCGGCGCTGCGAGTGTTGACGGGAGGCGCCAATCAGCGACAGAATCTACGTAGATTCCACAGAAAGCCAATTTTCCCATGGCTGCATACAATGGAACCCTACTGTAGAACGTAAAGTCAAGTATAGCTTTGTTGTGGTCGAATTGACAGATATGAGGTGTAGTACTGTGGCGCATTGTAGAAGTGCCGTCGTTTCAAACCAAGTCGGTCAGTTTTTGCCGTCTAAATCCGCCGTTCATGCATCGCCTTGAAGCGCAATGCGACCAGTGCGGCTGGTTCTTTCGTGGCGCTCAATTGACATTGCCCAAGTCAGTTCGTAATGATAGTGGATGTAGATAAGTGCTTGAAACGGCAACACTACTAGCTACCGCCTCACAGAATGCGCCTCGCTGGCAGAGCAGTGAGAATAGCAGGGCGTAAAGGACTGTCCTTTCCGCAGGTAGTACTTCATTCTGTGTACACGGATTGTCAGGCTATTTCTGACACTTCGGCATGAGTCGAGATTGTCTATAAAAGGGTATCATCGCCACTTGAAGTTGTTGCGTTCGAGAAGTACAAAAGGTGTCCTTTCAGCTGGCAATCATTCCGACTCATTATCCGTCGTTAATTCCTTTTTCACTTTTACAACACGATATTCTATTCACGCAGGCTCAATTCCACAGCTATGGCAGGTCAGGCCAACCTCGATCACCAAATCTTCTGGACACCGCAACGAGTGGCAAGGCCGTCAAGTCTGAACAAGCAGCCATCCTTCTATTCAAAGCGGAAGTTGGCACCTCCGTCTTCTGAGTATGGACCGCCTCTCGGCGCGGTCGATATGCCGCCCCGGGAGGCGCTGAGACCTGATTCGCCATACGCAATGGCGAAAAGCAAGGATGAAGTTGTTTATGCTTCTGATGACGCCGCATCGGATATGAATGAAACAAAGAACGATGCGCTACCTGATGATAACCTTCCGTCAGTGCAGGCCATAGCGCACACTCTGCACAAAGCAGGGGATCAAGCAGGCACTGGTATGTGAGCTATAATTTATTCGACTTTCATCGCAACTCATGAGACTCACAGTTGATGGCTGTAAACAATCGATAAACTACGATCACGACTATAACTCGACTTATCGATCCGCTACCTGCACACCTCTCGATTATCCACAAGTAGGGGCGAGCATCATGCCATTTCCGGATCCCTCGTTCAAGCTAGCAGACTCTGTGGCAGATGTACTATCACCGACATCTACAAGTCGTGCTTGCACGCCAGGTTTGGAGTCTGCCACTACGCAGACTAAATAGTCTTGCTGGCGACAACGCTACCATGCCGACTATCAGCACCGTCCTGTCCGGTGCCGTTGAAGGTGTGAAGAACAATGGACAGGAATTGACAGAAACAAATACGCCAGGGACATTTGGTCGCGCTTCCAGCGCAGCAGAGGATTCCTGCAACGGGGAACCAGTGCTCGAGCAACTCGCGGGCTACCTTGGCCAGGCTCAGCAAAAGAGAACGCGGGAGTCATCGCCGTACGTACATGGCAAGCAGCTTGAAGACGTCGGCCCGTCGCAGGCGTCAAACCCGGAAGCCTGCCCGTCACTGAGTACCGAAATGGAGGAGGATAGCAACAACCAATCCTGTTCGGAGGGTCAACGAATTTGCAAACGCCGGAGGCTCCGAAAGCTGCGGACAAGAGCCAGACCGTGGAACCAAGCAATGGACCGTGAATCGACAGCGTCGAACCAGAGATCAGAGCAAGAGCCTCCATCGCCAGGATCGTCTGACATAGACAAACCCATTGGTGCAGTATTTAACGAATGGCAGTTGCAAGGGACCCTGCAGCGAACAGTCGTGAACGGCAAGGCGACGTTCTGTTTTCAGTTTGAAAGAGACCTCTGTACGCATCACGATCAAGGGATTGACAATGTCCGCAACCAATTCAATAGTATGGGGCAGAACAAGCCTGCTGCTAAAAGCAGTGGGAGACGGAGATTCACACCTGCAGAAGAGAAATGCCTGGTAAAATGGAAGGAAACAGATAATCTGTGCTGGAAAGAGACCCATGGGCGTTTTTGCGACAAATTCGGGGAACGATCAGAGGGAGCTCTACAAGTGAGGTATTGCACAAAGCTTAAGCGCCACAATAACTGACTGAAGGCATATTTCATGTGTTATTTAAGCTGCAGAATCGATAGCTAGTCGAAATCTAAACGATTTAATTCCCTATTTCTTAATTTCCACGCATTGGCGATCTCTGTAGATCTATGTCCATGAAAATAAAAAGAAGGAAAGTGATTCCTTCAACCTAGCTTGAGCGGATCGGTAGCATTCTAGCAAATTTGAAAGACCCAGAGTCGGCAGACGTCTTGCCGGGCAGTCGTCACATACTGGAGAAGACACGTATCTTCAATCCGCTGTGTAGCAAGTATTTCACAGGGCGTGGTTTTACGCTGCACTCTCGCCAGGTGCATAAGAAAGCTCTTTTACGAATTGAGCTGTCTAGAATTTAAGAGGAATGACAGTCCGGACTGCATGATCGATAGCTGTAGTGCATAGGGACGTCACGCCGAGGACATTCACGAAGGTGCCAATGCAGCACTTAGGACCGTCGTCAGACACAGTGGCATCATTCCCAGCTGATACTAATCCGGAATGAGGTGATTAAGATAAAAGGGACGCAGTTGACGGGCCTCCCACTGACGCTTGGCCTGTTTGAAGTTGTCACGTAACCACTTACAACCCTCAGAAGGCCCGATTCTTGGCCACTTGACCATTTCGGTTCCGCTTTTCTTGTTAGCATGCATAATTATACGTTGGAAAAACTTCTCTGATTCACTATATAAGTAGTGAACACCTAACCCAACATGTCCGGTACATAGATATTCCGACCCGTTGGCTTGCCAACTGGACAGGCTTCCACCTGGCGTGTTTCATGTTCCAGAATTACCAGTAGTCATGGCTGCCTCATTACCACTAGATTATCACGTAGATGATCAATATCGGTTTTCCCTGAACGAGGATCATGTCATGTTCATGAAAGATGAGGCTGTTGGGCGACAGGTCTCCGTTATTATCGATGGAAAAATACCTCTTCAATCGGTTGAGGGGTTTACGCTTCTGAAGCGCAACGTGATTGACAATTATGTTCGTGCGATCAAGTGGTATCCTAGATCCAATCTAACAGCATGTAGGATATCATTGAAGCAGTCCGGTCGTACCTACAATGCGAAACCGATGATCAACCTCTTGGACTCGGCCTTTACCGAACACTAGGGCCAGTGCCCGGGGCCTACGCCTTCAGACGAAGCTACCCAGGCCAGTCTGCGGAGTCTGTTTTGGTACATTTATTGCCAAAGCACTCAAAAATAAGAATCTGGAAAGGTATTGATCGCCGGGCGGAAGTCCCTGTGAGGATGGGAGAAATTCCTTTGTGGCAGGCGGACAATTTTGGGCTTGGCAACGCTGGTCTAAAGTGTCGCGAGGAGATTTTCGATCACGGCGGATGGTAAGTCATTATCTTTTGCCGCAAGGCACTTTATCTCACTTCGTTATAGGTGTGTTCGTGATACAAGAGTCTTTATAGAGGTTCTAAGTGGAAAGGCTGTCACTTTTGCAATTGCAAAGCTGCCATTGCCGCAGATGTGGCATCGTATGAAGGTGCACAAATCACTAAGGTCGACAGTGGAAGAGATTCAGACGGCAACATTTGTAATCAGAGTCGAGTATTATGACAACGAGGATCAAGATTAATCTGGCGCATTTGGATAAGCACAGTAAAAAGGGACCCAAGGCTCGTTAAAGATGGCGCAATAATCCTCAGGCAGTGGAAGATTCATCGCCATATCGAATTGTACCGCACTGACCACAGGAGGGGCTTGGTTGTATGACTCGGCTTCGCCATGCGTGAGTGCCCCAGCTGCACCGGTGGTAAACAAGGTATATTCCGACGTTGTTTTGGTTCGCCCAGGATAGGAAAGCTGTGACTCGATTGCGTGGGTTTCTCCCAAAGATTCGTCTTCGTCGCGGAAAAAATCCCTTGGCTGGCGGCATGGATGTGGTGAATCAGATCTGCTTGCCGCGTTCTCGCCTGGTTTTTGGCTTTGCCATGCGGTGACTTGATGCATCATGTTGTTCATCTCTTCTATTGACTGACGCGCTAATTCTTCGCGACGTGTTTGTTTTAATATCTCTTTTCGGTTGCGTTTATCTCGCCCGACAACGCATTCATGCCTGCGGGCCGCGGAGACCTTCGTTAATATGTCTTTACAATATAGGCATATCTCAAGACATGTCACATCTATCGCTATTGGTCAGTGTATGAGAACAGCGGACAGAGACACAAAGCAGCGTACGCGTCTGAAAGTGCCTGCGTAGCAGCTGTAGATTGGCGAATTTCTCATTACAGTCAGGGTATGGGCAGTGCCTCTTTGCTGCATGCGTTGATCCCTTCCGCTTGATGCCGATGCTAATGCTTTTGGTCTTATTATTGTAGCTGGGCCCTTTCGGTACTCGTCGCACCGAATGGGCATGTATCAGGGGCAGTGCAGCCAGAATTTCCTGCTGTTCGTTCTATGTTTGAGTCAGTATTGGACACATCAATCGGTGATAAAGCTACCTGGTATGCTTCAATGTGCTTGTCAAGGTCATCCGTCGAATCGAAAGTCTTGAGGCACGTTTGGCATTTGGGACCATGGCGAAACCGTTCGCAATGTTCTGTCCGAAGTGAAGCCCTCTTTGGTAGGTGCACCTGGATTTCCAATAGTCTCCTAACCAGTTGCTGTTCCTCGAGCTATGGTGTGTCAGTAGCGAGCTTAGTAATACGCAGGGAGACTGACCCGGTATATCTCGATATGGTGATACAATGCTTTTTCTGAATTAAAAGATGTCGCGCACGTTTGACAGCTCCACGTTGCACCAGTCGTAATGAACCTTAAAGCCATTGTTGAGGATGCGATTCTGTCGAGTACAAAAAGCGTACGACAAAGCGGGGTCCCCCAAGAGAATTAATAGGGACGCTGCTAAAGGCGCTACAATCCAGAGCCCTCCTATTGGATCACTGTCTCTCGGCCCGAAGATTCACCGGTCCCCATCCCTTCCTTGCTCTGACTATCACGGGTTAGGTTGGTCACGCGGCCTAACGACCTCGGTGCGTTGTTCGTGACAGCCAGCGCCAGGGTCAGCGCGCTCCTCAGTTATTTCACGAGAGGTCCCCAGAGTCTCTTTTCTTACTTCCTCAATTCTTCCTCTTTGTACCAAGATGTTTAAATAATTGAATAAATCTTCCAAACCCTCAAATCATCCTTCTCGACGATGTCTAGACACAGATGAGCAGCCTTAGTTACAGGCACAAGATGCTACCTAGGTTGCGTCCAGCGGCAAAATTAACCTTGCTAACTTGATGTAGTACAGGCTGCACAGACAAAATTGACTCTCGCTCCAAAGGAAGCCCACAAAAAGTGGCCCTATCAATTCACTTCCCAAACCCAAGGGTGGGCCTGGTGATGACGTAATGCGATCAGGTCGCGGCGCGGCCCAACTAGTGAAAGTAGTTAAAAAGCACGAGAAGGAACCTCCAGCTTGTTGTAGAATTCCTCATCCTATCCATGTGAAGTCGAAGCGCCTAAAAATGCCTGACTGCGTCGAATGTAATGACACCGGAAAAGTTGGTTCCTATGTCTGCACAAGTTGCGGTGGTTCCAGCTCAAAGTAACAAATGCGCATGAACGGCGACAAAATTATGTCAGTACAACCAGCCGAATCCGCCTCACAGAATATATACTGACGATGACAGGATGGGTGAATACTTGAAACTCAGGTTGGCTCTATCGACAGAAATACGGCTGCGGCAAGCTTCCTGACTGGAGAGTGACTGCCCCAATGCGGATCCAAGAGTCTTAGAATCTGGTGGTGGCAAGCATGTGACATTAGGTCTTGGGGGTTGGTTCTAAATCTGGCTAAATTGCGCCTGAAACCGAGGAAGCGTAGCCCATATTGTGTATGATAGTAATAGGAAGTGTGGTCACATATCGTGTGGACAAGCCCAAATAGGAAATGCTGCCACATGTCGCGTGAACAAGCCCAAATAGGAAGTGCTGCCACATATTGTGTATGAGGTCAGCGACGGCTCTAATCTCCTTGCGTTGCTACCTGAGAACCGGAGATCTCTTTTTGTAGTATTTCCAGAGCTAAGAAGAGTCATGACGAAGCAATGCTTTGTGCGCTACTCCCGACAGTTTTGCGGTAAAGGGGTCCGCCAGCTTCATTCGTGGGTGCCAGAGCAAACGCATTTGACGACAATCTGTCTCACAACGCGAAATCGAAATTTACAATTACTAAACACATGAGGTTCATGATTGAGCTTCTAGCATATTTCATGCCACCCTTTTTGGCGACGATGCGCGCTACCGGCGACGAGAAACCGGGATGATACATAGGCGAAAAGCGAGTTTTTAGGGGTAATAAGAGGAAAGAGAATGGCACTGTTAGACGAGCCAACTTCAATTTAGGAAGTGGCTGTAGCAAATCCACCTCCGCCACTAGATGCTTTACAACAGAAAAAAAACTTGGCGACATCATTGGGCTCGACGCACCGCGGTACAACATCGTGCCACGGAAGCGACGCCTTAGATGCTGGAAATAGGACTCTGAACATTTGGGGAATCGACATCAAGCCAGCTAGTTAATAAAATGACAGGGGACGCGGAGACAGCGAATGGTATCACAGCGAGAAGACAACACGATATGATGATCTAAGAAGGAAGAACCATCTGTAATGATAATTCAGCTAGCTGTAACGGGCACGCCACTTGACTATTGACCGGAGATCAACGGACGTAATAAATCAGGAGTGTATTGTGTGTGATAGAAATAGGAATTGAGGCCACATACCGTGTCTTGAAACCTAAATAGGAAGAGAAAACGAGACGCATGATGTGCTCCTGCTACTTGAAGAGGAAACGAAATGCATTCTGTGTCCTGTTGCCAGAACAGAACATTGAGGTTCCGAGGAAATCTCTGTGCCTTCTAGCTTCATCAGGAAATTAGACACATATTGTGTTGAGCTGCAGGAGTGGCTAGTGGGCGATTTGGTCCCAATAGGAAATGATGTGCAGCCTGCTTTTCTCGTCTTTGGACGAGAAATACATCCCACTACAAAGCATCGAAGCTGCGGTAGCCAAGTAACTTGAATACTTGACCCCGCACGGCTGAGATGTGATTTGTCTTACAGGTTCTGCATGCAGGTCTCTAGAACTCAGAGGAACATGTCCTTTTTAATCGTATCCCATGTATGAGAAGCTCGCGCTACATCGTGCAAGTCTTCCCTGTCACTGTTGATGAAATGCTTGTCTATTTAAAAGGTGCCTGCTGGGCATGTCCTTGTGTTAGCTTCGTCTTTTTGTGTCCTTCATCAAGACATCTACACATCTTCATCTTCAAGAAATAATGCAGTCTCAGAAGAAGTAAGTAGAGGTATTTATTTATTAGATCTAATATCAGCCATTGCTTTGTTCATACGTTGTTCGGCTACCGATATCTGATACTGCAGAACACACAACCGCTCGCGCTTCATGAGCCTATGGAGAGATACTGAACTCTGCTGAGGCGAAGACCTATGTCTATTTCATCGAAGAACAGCTCCGGAACTTCATGCTTACTACTGTGCACTAGTACGAGTAATACTTCGCGTTCTGCCGCAGGTGAACAAGGCCACGGACATGCCAAACGCGCCGATCCGCCTCGTCCACCGAGTGAGTTGCCCTCCACCTTTGTCCGGACTACTTAGCTAACTAATACAAGTTACCCCCCAGAACAGAAACGAAGTCGTTGGCGCACAATATGATGTCGTGCAACATGCTACCCCGTTAGATGCCTTACCGTCCTGGCTGCCTAAATCAGCTATCGCGGATAGAGACAGCAATCCGAGCATTGAACTGTCGGATACTTCGCTCTCTCCTTCACACACGGAGAACAATGGTAAGAGAAGCGCGGTTCATTGCGAGCAAGAGCATGACAATGCCAATGTTGCTGCTACCCCGGAGGGCAGCATCTCTCCAAAAACACCACTAAGTATGACGGCCTTCACATTTATAGAAGTTATCGGGCTAAATCTTACAAGGTACTCCAGAGAATGAAGCTGAAGAGGCAATTCCACGACGCAATGGCGATGGACCAACTGCTTCCCGGCTGACGGCTTTGTTGGCTGAGCTACAGCGCCTGCATTGCTCGTCGTCGGCGGATCAAGACAACGGAGACAGTGACGGACCGTCGTGCATGTGCGAGTCCACAGACTCAATGCCTTCACCGGCGACATCGCTATCAGAGCATGACGCATTGTATTTTGTGTTTGCAGATATGGCAACTGCGTTTCCAGCTACTACTGGGATGGTGCTGATAGACGGACAATCTCGTTAGGCGTTAGCTGAAGCCCAATTCCAAGTCATGCGGCCAATGATGTGCGAATATTAGGTGGGGCAAGCACAAGGTCATTAAGTTTAAAAGCCCACGGAACCCCGCCCCTGCCAGACACCACTCCTCTGATAGCAATAAGCCATACAAACGCAAACAACACGAAAATGAATAACTCTAATGAATTGTATGTGGTGTATACTTGCGATCAAACGAAAGTTCGTTCGCTCTTTGACGAAATCATTCAATCACTTCCATCTCTCACTCCAGCGGAGAAAGAGTCAGTGAACGGCAAAATGTTCCATTATGATGAGACACCTGAGATAGCAAGGTTCAGCACATTTATTGACGAGAATGTGAGTTTGGCGCTGGGTGATAATTGGCTATGGCTAATTAGAACACAAGCTCCCTAATAATGTGGGTTTTTTTTGGGGTCACCGCATGAAGCGAGGGGAGCGACAACATAAACCAGCCGCGGCATATTTAGAGGGAAACGCTTGGATCTTTGTTGAACCGAATCAGGTCGCCATCCTAACTCCGCTGTCCAGCAAACCTGTCAATATTATGCTCGGGAAATGGAACACGGCGGAGGGCAAGGTTCAGGAAAAAGGGTTCATAAAACATGCTGTCAATTCCTATCTTATCTTGCCGGGTGTTAGGTTTCGGTTTCTTCCACAGGGAGTACCGTTCCACTTGGCTGTTATTCCGATCAAAAAGCTGGAGGAGTAGCCGTGTTCTCGCTGAAATCCACGTCCTGTAACTCGTCGGTGACAGGAATGCCCTCGTGTGCCATAGTAGACGTCGCCGGGATGCCGTCGAACATTCCGTCCCAGCCATTGCACGCCATTGCGGATGTGGCCGAGAGGGGGTTGCACATTGAATCCCAGTCTTCTGAGCTCAATCCGTATTCCTGCATAAATTCTTCTAATGTTTGGTGCTGCACAGGATCTGAACTCACAGCCCCCGTCGCAACGTCACCCTGCAGAACAGGGCGAGTAGAGGTAGATGCCGGAGATTCCCGGTCAGCATTCGACAACTCGCTGGTATCCAATTTCTCTATAGTCTCTTCTGCGCTTAGCCTGTGCCTCTTTGAGGCAGCATTGCCTCCGACCTGTGGCCTCTTTTGCCCAGCCGCTGCACGATGCCATTCTCCGCGGCCCTCAGTCTCGAGCAAAAATGGGCCGGACGGTGATGCCGGCGATGTAGTAGTGCCACGCACCTGTTGACTCCCCATGTTGGGAATGCTGCTTGCATTAACACTGCAGATAGACGGCTGGGATGGCAAAAAGAGTGATTCCTCGTTTAGGACTATAGCGTCGTGAGCCGGATTCTGGGCGGCAGGGTCGCAGGGCACTAGGGCGTCGCCTACAGTCAGATGTGAATGGCTGCCTGTTGCTAGCACGACAGGCGGCGGAGAATCATCTGGTAGCGCCGTTCTGTGTTCTCCGATCGGCCTTGCGGGCACATTGTTGGGACGCTCAGGTCCACAGTGAGATACAGATCGGCTGTATGGATTGATTGTTTCGCTGTCGCCGAATAGTACCGGCATGGCTGACGTAGCCCCTGAAGATTGCGAGGATATTGCGCTGTCACCGTAGCCACTGTCTCTGTCATGGTAAGGCGAGCAGACCTGTGACGCAGCGATGGCGAGCGTATCTTGTATCGGTGTCTCCCGAAGTGGTAGTAGCTGTTCAGCTGGCCATCCATTCGTTACTACAATGCCTTGCGAAGGATTGGCGAGGTAAGGCGTATTTTCGTTTGGTATGTCAAGAGTTTGATCTTGGTTGTGCGCGGGTGTCAGATCGATATGGTTGCTTTGAAGCCATTCAGCTGCCCATCGATGTGTCGGTTCCTCCTTGTTTTGCCACGCTTGACTTTCCTCCTCGTCGGTAGACTGAGAGTTCTGCAGAGAACTGAGAACTTCGCCGATGGTCCTCTCCTCAAACACTTCACTTCCTACCTTCACCCAATCTTTCACACCAAGTTGTCTGCATATATCCTCGTTCGTAATGGGCGTCTGAAGTTGTAGGGTTAGATACCAGCGAGTGAATGCTGTGGGATTGAATGTCAAGATTTTCCGATCGTACGCAGTGGTACCCCGCAAAAGCCTGTCGATAGCTAAGAGCCTTGGCCGCAGTATTTCCCATAGAGTGTTCGTAAAATACTCCATGTTTTCCTGCGACTTCCGTACGAGATCCGCGAAAAAGAAAAATGAATTGCCGAGAGCAGTAAGGATCATTAGAGCGGCCGTACCGGCGACGGACAAAAGGTGTAGGATTTTAGGGATCCTCCGAGACCACGTTATAAAACAGTTGCGTACGCTTTTTTTCGGCTCGCCATGTTCGATCTTCCCTCCAGTCTGCACATACACCAAACAAGCGAGCATTACTCGGCTTAGCCAATGGAGGTAGTTTGCTTTTGCTTGCTCTTTTTTCGTCGTCTTCGTCGTTCGTGCCAATATGGAGAAGGCATCTTCCCCACGGCGGGCAGAGTTCTCCCACACACTGAGTAAGGATTCCCTTTCAGCATCTCCTTTCCAGGCCACTTCGATTGCCGACGAACTGTCGGTTTTGTTGAGTAAGGCGGCAAATCCTGAAAAAAACTTGTTTAATAAAACAGTGACTTCTTTTGGTTCAGGTACTGGCCTGCTGTCGAGTGAAAGCTGCATGTCCGGGAAAGGCCTCGTGCAATGCACGTCGCCAGAAACCAAGTGACGGCTGCTATTACTGACCCACGAGCCGTTGTTGAAGAGGGTGTAACGCAAGTCTTCTTGCGGCGCGTTGGGGCAGCACTGAACAGCCTCACAAGAAGAAACGATATAAACGGAGCTCTCATGTTGCAATATCAAAATTTGTAGTTTGTCTATAGCCTCATGCCCGCCACAACGGCGGGTAATGGTCAATACAAACGTATTCTCGACATCCGTTCGATTGAGGTTAAAGGTCAGCCGATCGAAGGCTGGAATCTGCAGAGTCTCAGATGGCAACTCAGAAAGTGATAAAGAGACCATTGTCCAGAGGGAGTCAAAAAGACGTTGATGGAGAGAGTGTTTTTCAAAACCAAGCAGAAGGAATGGCACCGTCCACAACCACCAGCGCGGATAATTGTTTGTCTCGACCATGATTCGATGATCTGAAAGATGCTAGCAGCGGCCCACGGTCAGCTTTAGCGTTTGTTGTTTGACCAAAAAACAGACGCTAAAGCTGCAAAGCGTTGTCGACCCCCTGCCCGGTGCGACAATCGTCAACTCCGTCGATGCTTTGTGGCAAGGATGACTGGCCACAAGGCGTATCACTACCAGACTCCTTTATAGAACTACTTATGACTCGGCATCCCCGACGATATGCATTCAACAAACAGGCCACACCTAGCATTGATCCCTTGGAATACATCTCAGGGTTTACTACATATGCTACCCTGGTTGTTTATCTCGCAATCAGACTTTCGATCAACAAAACCTTTCCCCTCCTGGTCGGACTCGCGTCATGCATTGTCTTGTCATTAGTATGTGCGCTGGTATTCGGCATATCACGTCTCAGGGCCAACATAGGGGTTCAATTTGGATCATTTAACGCTTTGCGACTAGCGAACTGGCTGTGCATAAATATAGAGGTAGTAAGTGTCTCAAGACCGTTTTATTGACAGGACTAAGGCTAATGCTGTTAGACCGATTTTAATAGAAGGCTACTCTATCAAGTCGGCTCATACCTTCATTTGATCATACCGGTGCTGGGCTACATAGCTTCACTGTGCATTGTTATATTCGGCTTCCAAAGCTACCTTGCTGTGCAATCGCAATGGTGTTGGGGTTCTATCTTGGTTATGAGCATGGCCCCAGCCTTGACGGCTATCAGCATTGCCAGCACTATCAACGACGAGGTCCTACGGCGGGATACTTTGCATAAACTGTGCAGAACTATGGCTTGGCTTGCATTCCCGGTACTTACTGGCCTGGCACTAATACTATGCTGCTGTATTTTTCCCGCTGCGCAAGTGCCCCCTTTACATGAAATCCAATTCCCTGTTCATGCCATACTGGGTCAAGTGGTGGTGGCGCTGTCGCAGAGAAAGGGTTTTCTCGGTAGAACCGAGCGAGACTATGACGACAATGAACATGGGCGACCGTCTCTGAGTACATCCAGGGAGACTCTGGCGAATCATGCGGGGGATCCTGAGCACACGTTTGTGAACTTGGATCGCGATGTCACCGACGCCTACCACGTGCAGCTTCAGGAGATATACAAACCCAGACATCAGGACATTTGACTCGGAATCCAATGTTTCTTGGCTACCAAGGGGCCTATTTGGAACGGGCAAGCCGTTACTAGTAACCCATCACACGATGTACCAAATCACTTCCTTCGCATGCACTTATAAAGAAACAACCACTCAAGTTGAATCCTAGATGTCGATACATATCTATATCCATCTCTCTTTTTCAATGTATAATAAAATGGTTTTTCGTATCAAGAGCAACAGCCTTTTTGTCATGCATCTAGCCAAGCAAGCCGAATTTCTCCTTTTACACTCCACAGAAGCTGCAGATACACTGTAAAGTATAGAAAAGATGCGTCTGCTTTCTACCACTCCGCTTTCGAGCAGTTACCATGGGGTAAGCAGTGAGAAGAGAGGACTGGTCACTTTGGCATTTGCGCCCTATACCTCTGCATATATAAGACAACTATAGGAACCTATAAGGGTGTTGAGATACATTTGAACCGTCTGTTGGACTCTAAGCGATATGACTTGCAGCTTTCACGAGAAAAAAAAAGAAAGAAATCTGCAAGCTGTTCAAAGAGATGACTTTTCCATTGATGACTGAGTGAATGGCCCAGAGGCTTGCCGGAACTGGCAGACTATATCAAGAAGCAAATGCAGCAGCAGAGAGCTTCGCGACCGAACGGGCCCTTGCTGAAAGATTTGGCACAGCGCTGGTCAGCCTGCTTGTTGAAGGGGCTTACAAGACTTTTGTGTTGGCTATAAGAACATCAGATATTCCTCAATCTCTGTGCACCATTGCCTTGTTTACTCCAACCATCTTCCACTTATTATACTTACTTGATCCATTTCACCATACTGCCAAACACATCCATTTTTTCTCCAGACTAAGCTGAACTTGAACATTTGACATGCTTCGGAAGGCCGACGTTGTGATTCAAGATGGCTGCGTCAAGTTTAGATGCCCAGGCAATAACTCCATATATGTGAGGCGAGCGTCGAACGGAGTAAACCTCGAAGTCTCAACAAGAACTGGACCTACGATAATTATTGATGGATCGAAAGAAATTCTGTCATCAGATTTTGAAAGGGCTTTTGATCAGACTGGAGTAAACTGGGACAAGAGCAAATTGGACTCTATGCTACGAAGTCTAGCGGAAGAAGGAGTCATCACTTTGCATAGCGCCTAAACTCCGGGTGATCGATGCGCCTCAGCCACAAGTACGTGCTTGCATTCCTACTAACCCAAATCGAGATATGCGATGTTGATCAATATATCGCAGAAACAGAAGATACGGCTGCATTTGAAAATTCAAAGCTTTGCTGGAAAAATTGGGGTAGGCATGACTTGATTTGTCACGACAGGCCTGCGTATCATCTGGCGCTACAACCATCGGGAGCAAGTATAAATAGTTGTGCAACCCCTAGAATCAAAAATAAATCTTGTTCTCATAGCGTGTTTCTGAGACTCTAAGCCTGTGAACAGTCGAGAGTAGAGAGCATGCAAAGTTGCAAGCACCATCCACGTCTGTAACAGAATTACATGAATCTCCTTGGTTGCCGCTTTGGTATATTGATTCACGAATTGTGTTCGGGCGAGCTCATATACACATCATCTTATATACACTTATCTCTTGCACCAGGTCTACTACTAACGGACAAAAACACCTACACACTCTTATTTTAGAGAACCTCTTCAACTTCATACTGCATTGGCTTCGACACTTCTCGCTTTGAATCTCGCCAACGTGCTTACGGACAATCATGGCTGCGCCTCAGTCAGAGCACGGAATTGTTGTAGAGTTCGATGGTGCTCAGGCTGAGAAAGCCATTGACGGAAATTTAAGGAGTGCTATGCAGAGCGGAGCCGAATGGCCGAAAGCATGGGCGCCTATATAAACGGTCAAGCTTTCTGGAAAGGCCATGCGGTACAGTCTTATCAGTCGGCTGAGTAGGGCGAGCCTCTCTTTGAGATTTCCCTTCGCTTGCTTCTCTTGTACCGAGTGGGGCAACCATTTGGCTCTGGTCACGTAACATGGTAATGCGTAGAATCTCTGTCTAATTTTCGCAAGTGGTCAGGAGAAGACGGAGTCTTTGATATTAGTCTTGGACCACTCTGGTACTGATTGCACCTACATTAGCTTCGATATAGCGTACGACGCAATCAAGACGGGGTCAAGCGCCTTGCATTTTCCTTAACTCATGTGCGGTTGAGTGGTGGATAGGGGTCATTTGAGGCCGGTAAACAGTATTTTGGGGGCTGTATCCGGACCAAGGATCCTAATAGCAATGGGGTGGACAATTTCCGACGACTATGGGGAGCTGAAAGACACCGTGGCCTCTCTTCGGCCTCTCTTGAGAAATGAGATGGACTTTATCATATTTGGACAGGACTGTCAAACAGACATAGACTCAACGAAAGTCAGAATTGCTGACGAAACTACCGATTCCAGAAAGTTCTTGAAAGATTCAATCAGAAGAACCGATAAAATGCTGGGCGTTTTCGGCTCATTCGCAGATCGATGGAGCTACAAAAGCGAATGGAAGGTGACAGCGGAATCTACATATCATGTCCATACTGTTTATGCCAAGGTTGACATATATTGGTCACATGGACATACTAAGAAGGGACGTGAACGTGATTACCTCTCTACCTATAAGTTCCTACGAAACACGTCGTGCAATATTTTGAGCCTGTCAGTCTGTGGATAGAGCTAATGCAAATAAGGAACGGAAGCAGCTGTGAGTTCTACTGCATAAATCATACGGGCTCAGCTAACCAGGGATAGACGTATTTTTAGCTCGACCGTTTCCTACGTTTCCAAAAGGCGTGAGGCTTGCAACCGAACACGATTTCTCACTTGCGCACGATTTTTCGATTGCTGGGTTTAAGGGATTCAACTTTCATGAATTAAATAGTCCCCATTGCGGAAGTGAGAACACGTTTCTCGTACTTTGCCTCGTTCATGAGAACGTCCAATGTGTAGTCATAGGCTTGATTTGTTGGGGAGTCGTATCCACAAATACCTCGAGAGCGGTTGCTAAAAGGTATGTATTTGGCTCGTTTATATCCCAGCTAATGATAGGTAACTAGGTTTTTATCAACCACTTGGAAGTGCAAAGATTTTCTTCTTCATCTAAACTACGTAGACCAAGGATCTAGTGTCAATGCGAAATGGTCGAGGTAAGCTCGTTTCTACGCGACTCCAGAATCTAAGGTAACCGGTCCTTCACAGCGTCTACCCGATCAGGCGGCATCATATGTCTATTCCAAGTACGTCTCGGTATTCAT
>JAFEME010000616.1:0-15963 GCA_018831755.1 Niveomyces coronatus
TTTTTTTTTTTTTTTTTTTTTTTTTTTTTTTGGATTGATGTGGTGGCTAACAATCGACATAGATGATGAGACTGCGTGTATAATATGATGCAAATGCTGGCCGTTCTGATTCTGTCGACTCTCTCTTCGGAGCTCAAGGGTTGCAGTTGATGGCGGTTGGCATCATGAAATGGGCGTTCGACACACGACCTTGTTACAGCATCGGACGCGATGGAAAATAGCTCTGACTTTTCAGAATGGAAAGGGAATGTCCTGGTCAGAGCCGTGTTTGTTCAAGTGGATAGACGCGGCCTACCGCTAGAGGGTGAAGGCGCTTTCGCGTCAGGGCTGTTGGATAGAAACCGTTCAGCTGCAAGGTATTGTATTGATATCTCTGCCTCGATTTGGGGTTGCTGTATGTGTGTAAAATTTCGCCGTCTATGCTACGGCAACTATTGTGGACGTACTAGAATTTAGCAGGGCACAATATCGCAACTTGGTGCCAGGCTATCAAGCTTTGACGAGCGTATTGATATATTAGATGGCGTGAATTGGGTTTGAGAAGAAAAATAAATCACAATTGATGACGTACAACATTGAAAACCCTGTTAAACTATGCTCGAAAATGGTGAGGAGACCGACATACCGTACGCTGTCATCTTGTATTTTGGCTCGGAGACGGACGGTCAGACATTTGGTGTGGCGACGCCTATCAATGAATGGCTGGTTGACTGAGCTGGTCTGCAATTCGCAGGGCTTACCAACAGCCTATTGCCGGCTGCCAAGGTTCCAGTTCCAAGCTCTACTAGTAGTAGTAGTAGCCACTGAGTCCGTCATGCCCGTGACGCCAGAGCTACAGTACTCTACTACCTACAGAGGTACTACATAGTAGGCACCTCAGAGGGTTCGTCCTGCGCCATCATTTGGGCGGTGCTAACCTGCGCCGCATCTCCAACTTTTGGACCGCTCAACCTCAAGCGGCCCCTTCAACTTCAGCCATACCATCCCGCACCCTTCTGGGTCGCTTTTCATACTGACTGATTCCTAAAAGCCCTCCTCCGCCATGTCTAGCTCTTTTGAAAAATCCGTCAAGGGCGCAACCAAGATAAAGGTATTATTCCCATCAATCAGTCTGTCTGCTTCCTGTGGTCGGCGACATGGCCCGCACACCATCGTGTGTACCAGAAACTCCGGACTGACGATGCACGCGCGTGCTTTTCCAGAATGCGCCGCCGAAATCGAAATACATCGAGCATCTCCTGATTGCAACGCATTCGGGGGAGGCCGGAGTTGGAGAGGTCTTTCGCGCAATGCACTATCGTCTGAGAGACTCGACTTGGACCGTCGTTCTCAAGGGCCTTCTCACCGTCCACTGGATGATTCGAGAGGGCTCCCAGGAAGTAACCCTGGCATACCTGTCCAAGCATCGCAATATGCTGGCCATTAGCAACTTTACCGACGGTGAATAGAGCCTTTGGGCGGCTCATGGGCACCGACGCTGACGGAATCTATAGCACAAACACAGGGGCGGAACATCCGGCGCTATGCCAACTACCTCACCGAGAGAACGCGCGGCTTCCGTGATACCAAAGTTGACTGGGTACGAGGTGGAGAGGGGAGGCTGGAGAGGTTGAGTGTCGACAAGGGCCTGCTTCGAGAGACGGAGTCCGTGTTGCAGCAACTCACAGCGTTGCTGAGATGCGATGTATGCCATCGATACTCATAGTCAATATCATGCACGCCATACTGACGAGAAATAGGTCCTGGACTCTGACGGAGAAACTGACATCACCATGGCCATTTTCCGATTTTTGGTGCTCGATTTGCTGGCGCTTTTTCAATGCCTCAATCAAGGCCTCATCAACATCCTCGGTGCGCCCAGAGTCCAACCTGATGACGACAGCCGACACAGTAAGCTAACAGCAGCGCAGGCCGGTTCTTCGAAATGTCCCGAACCGATGCTGAGAGAGCGATGGACATCTACCGAAGCTTTGCCAAATGCACGAATTATGTCGTTCAGTATCTGTCCGTTGCACGCCAGTACGAGGTACGAACCGGCGTGCAGGTGCCCAAGCTCACTCATGCACCAGTCAATCTCGGTCAGCAGCTGGAGGAGTACCTGAACGACTCAGACTTTGAAATACATCGGCGACAGTATCTCGCCGAACAAGACGCCAAGAAGGGCAAGGCAGGCAAGCAGGGCCAGGGACCCTTTGACTTGCCCAAGCCTCCACGGTCCCCGACGGGCCGAGCCATCAGCTCACACAACTCCAACAATCCCTTTCCTGCGCCGCCGAAGGATGCGCCCAAGTCTGCGAGGGGACCCGACCCAGACCTCATCGACTTTTTCGACTCTATCGAGCAAAACCAGACCACTATGCAAGTCAATGCGCAGCCCGCTATGCCCGGACATGGCATGTTCCAGCCGCCTCAGCAACATCTAGGTCTCCAGCCCACAGGCTTTGTCAGTGCTCCTAACAACTTTGTCGCAACGAACCAACTACAGCATCAGCAGAATATGTTTTCGCAGCCCATGCCGCAGCAGCAGCAACAGCAACCGCCAACAGCTCTGCAGCCAGAATTCACAGGAGCAGGTTTTGGAGGCTTCACAGCGCAGCCGCAAAGCAGCTTCCAGCCAGGATATCTTTCATCCATTCCTCAGAATACGACAGCAAACTTTCCCACAAACAGTTTTGTGCAGCAGCCGCAGCAGCAGCAGATACCTGCACAGCTACAGCCCATGCAGACAGGGAGCACCAATCCATTTCGGCAGTCAATGATGATGGCACAGCCAATGGGTATGCAAAATATGCCATCTGGCTTGATGGCACAGCAGCAGCAGCAGCAGACTGGTTTTGTTGCACCGGCCCTCAATCGACAATCCACCAACCCCTTTGCCAAGTCGACCTCGCCGACCAACGCAGGCTCACCCTTTCAATCTCAGACACCTGCTCCGCTGCAGGCAACACCAACAGGCAAGAACCCCTTTGCCCGAAACGTGCCCCAGCAGCAGCAGGCCTCCCCCATACCCGGTCAGCAGCAGCAGCCCGGGGCCCTTGCACCGCAACCAACTGGTGTGACGAACCCATTTCGACAGGGCGACTTCGTCAATCACGCGACGGGCATGGGCTGGCAACACAACCAAACGCCCATCGGTGGCGGTATCGATCAGATTCAAACTGTGCCTGTTTTCCCTCGACCAACACAGCAGACTCCGTGGTCACAGTGACGGGTTTTCTCTATCCTATATCAAAGTGTCTTTTCCAAATGGTCTCATTTCTCTCATTTTTCTTTTGAAAAGCGCGGCGTTTGTTATTCATCATTTTCTTGGTCTGTGTGTTCGGGCATATCTGTTGGGATGGATGTGAGCATTGTGAAGATTGTCCACGAGGCGATGAGATGGAAGAATGCTGCCACGTGCTGATTACTCGTCGCGCGTCAGCTGTCTAGAAAGCGCGAGCATGTCTATACAATATCCTTAACAAGCGAGAATATCTTGTATTCATCACGTTTTATCTATTACGAGTGGAGTGCATTTAAAGAATGCAATGGCAATCATTAGTATGGCGAGAAAGACTTTTTTCCAGAACGACGGTGACCAAGTAAAACGCCCCCCCTGCCCCTTGAACGCCATTAAAACCATGACAATTGCAGCCAGGAAAATTTCCTGAACTTGACACAAAAAGACGACCGGCTCAACTGAGCAAATGCACAGCGCTCGCGATACCATCAACGACAGCCCCCGTCTCTCTTCATTCATCCCTTTTCCTCCCCCACAAACACGCCGAGACCGGAAAAGGCCTCGAATAGCGCGCGGCTGAGGTACTCGTCCGGGCTGTACCCCCCGGCCGTATACTCGTTCTGGGTGCGGACCACGTCGAGCCACTCGCTGCTGTAAGCAGGCAGGCGCTCCGACGCAACGTCCACGCGCTGCGGCGCGAGGTCCAGCCCGCCAAACGGATCATACGGCCCTTCGCTCTCCGCCGGCGCGGCGGCCGCCTTTTTATCGCGCAGGCCCCGGATCGACAGCCCGCTCCCCGGCTCCACGTCTCGTCTCGCCGCCGCCGCCGCAGCGGCCGCCCCCCCTCCACGCTTCTTCAGTATGATCTTGTTCACCGTCTCGGCGGCGCGGCCGACGTCGGCGCTCTGCAGCGAGTCGAGCATCTCCTCGCGGAAGCGGGCGGCGCTGGCGCGCTCGTCGGCGTCGTCCTGCAGGTCCTGCAGACGGCGGCGGCGCGCGCCCTCCTCCTCGGCGGCCAGGCGGCGCTGGCGGGCCTCGTCCGACTCGCGGGCGATGCGGCGGTTGCGCTCGATCTCGGCGCGGTGGGCGGCGTCGTA
The DNA here is from genome assembly GCA_018831755.1 of Niveomyces coronatus. Classification (NCBI taxonomy): domain Eukaryota; kingdom Fungi; phylum Ascomycota; class Sordariomycetes; order Hypocreales; family Cordycipitaceae; genus Niveomyces; species Niveomyces coronatus. The sequence goes on from JAFEME010000616.1 coordinate 4,318, forward strand.
CTCGGCGAGGCGGGCCTCGGCGGCGGCGCGGGCGGCCTCGCCGCCGCTGACGAGGTCCTCAGTCAGGCACTCGACCATGTAGAGGTAGTCGTTGTAGCTCTCGAGCGCGTCGAAGTCGTCCTCGACCTTGTTGAAGACGGCGGCGACGCGGCGCCGGATGTCGACCTCGCGCTCGACGCCCAGGTCGGAGAAGTAGGCGGCGCGGAAGCCGCGCAGGCGCAGCGTCTTGTGGCAGCCCGCGTAGGGGCACTGGTTGGGCCCGTCGCGGAAGATGCGCTCCACGCACGTCTTGCACATCCGGTGGTAGCACTCCGGGTTGATCCGGAACTCCATGTCCCGGTTGAAGTACCGCGTCGTCTTGCACACGGGGCAGGCCTCGTTATCGTCGCTCCCAGCGGCAGCGGCGGCGGCGGCTGCACCGTTGGTGGCGGTGTGCCGTAGTGATACCGCTGGCTGCGTCATGCTCTGGGCGTGTGTGAGAAGGGAGCTTGGGAACGGCGGTCAGGTGTGGCGGACGGCGTGAGGAAAGGGGGCAAGCATCAAAAAGAGCGGATCACGCCTCGCGGCTCGGATGAATGAGAGCAGGACGTGCCGATGCGGGCCCGTCGCCGTCGAGAGAGAGTTTGATGTAGGATCACGACGCAACGCCATGGGTAAGCTCCAGGTGAGTTGGAGGCGGGCAAAGTGCAGTGTCAAGCAAGGCCCACATCGCCACAGCATGCAAAAGGTAAGAAGAGGCAATCTAGGATCTGTCATATGGTATTCATCAAGTCACAATACCCCAGTCCTTTATTTAGTTTTTTTTTCTTATCTCTTTTCAAGACCTAGATTGTCACAATTGACTCTTGCTAGAAACACTTTCCTGTCCTTGCTTAAAATGTGGCGCGTTGAGCATCGCGTCAGCCGCCAGAACCTTGACGGTAGCTCAGATGCCTGCAAATTCGCCTGTAGTTATAGCTCAAACTCAATGCTCATGAGATTCCAAATGTTCCATCTGCTTGAGGCACGAGTAAAGAAATTTTTGTATCCTTTTTTACAATGAATGTCTGCGTTAATGAGCAACTGCCATATTGGTCAGCGCGCGACTAGTGGGGTTGGTTTGCCCCTCCGGCATCTTCATCTCCCCAACTTCCACCTTCTTCCGCCTCGCAACCTTTCTTACCCAATTCCATTACGAGAAAGGCATCTCGCAACCATGTCAGACAAAGGTTTGTATACCCGAGATAGCCAGACAGCGGGTGTTGCAGGCGCCCGTCTTTGCGAAACTCTGGTGCCTGACCCAGGAGTGTGTGCTGACGACCTCGCTAGCCGACGATGCTACTGCGCGCGCAAAGGAGGTCGAGGAGCAGGCCCAGTTACCATACAAATGGACCCAGACGATCGGCGAGCTCGACGTGACGTTTTCAATTCCGGGAAACCTCAAAGCGCGTGACCTCGTCGTCGACATTAGCAAGTTGAAGCTCTCGGCTGGTGTCAAAGGCCAGGATCCCACTATTGCTGTAGGTGCTTCACGTATGCTTTCGCTCCTGCTGGTCATTTGCTGACCGTACTAGGGCGATTTGCCTCACGCCATCCGGGTGGACGAGTCGACATGGACCTTGTCTACAAACGCCGACGGTACCAAGTCTGTCGAGATCCACCTCGACAAAGGCAACAAGATGGAGTGGTGGCCGCACGTTGTGACAAACGCACCAAAGATCGACGTGACCAAGATCCAACCCGAAAACTCAAAACTTTCCGATCTCGACGGCCAGACACGCGGCATGGTCGAGAAGATGATGCACGATCAGCGTCAGAAAGAGAAGGGGTTGCCAACATCCGACGACCAGAAAAAGGCCGATATGCTCAAGAAGTTTCAAGAGCAGCATCCCGAGATGGATTTCAGCAAGGCTAAAATCAACTAGCTTCTCGCTATATTGTGTGGTTCTTGGCACCGAAAGAGGCTTTGTCGAAACGATAGCATGCTTTGGGATTTGCTTCACCTTGATTCGAGTGCACTGGCAGCTCGCTCCAAAAACGAGTTGAAATCTTGAATCTGTTTAAGAAAGCCTCCCGTAGGTCCGCTGCTGCTCGCCTGTTCAGCCACCTGTGAAATCAGCAGCTCCAAATTGCCAAGTTCAGCCTGCTTCCGGGCCCGCGATGACAGCTCATCTGCATCGCGGCCCTGGCCAACAGCTAGATCAACGTCGTGCATCAGGGAGGATGTTTTCGAGCGGTGCTGTTCTAAAAGTTAGTATGGCTCCGACTGAAAAGCCATCGTCAATCATACCTTGTATTCGCCTCCATCCGTCTCGGAGCGAGCACGAACTCCTTCCATGCGTATTGTAACTTGTTCCTTCTCCGCCTTGAGACGCAGGATCTCCTTTCGTAGCACCAGCTTCTCTTTCTGTACATGGCGGATTCGTTTTCGGAGCGAGTACCAGTGGTTGAGATAAATGGACTACACAAAGATCAGCAAATCAACCATACTAGGCGGCTAGCTCGAGGGCTTCACGTACATGCTGCAGTAGTTGTGCGCTGACTTCCTCACGAAATGATTCAATGGCGCGCATCTTGATGCGGCAGTCCTTCTTCTTGGCATTGTCGGTTGTGTTTTCCAGCAAGTACTGGTATTTTCCCAGGGTGGTGGCAATGACCTCCTCGCACACCTGAGCCAGTACATCCACAACGGTTTCACTGCTGCGGTTCGCGAAAGGAATCTCGCTCTGAGCCTCCTCATCGCTACCAGCGTTATCTCCATTGACAAATCGCTGTACTGTGACTTCGATGATGGCGTCATCGGCTCCGCCGGCGCCCGCACGAACAGTTCTTCGGCTACCATTTCCGGCCGGTCGGCTTCGTCTCTTAGACTGCCCCTCGGCCGCGTTTCTCTTCTTGGGCTGGCGCTGTACAGCTGCATCTCGAGCAGCAGCCGCCGGTTTGGCTCGTTTCGGCGCTGGACGCTCGCTGGCACGGTCTTCGTCAGACTGCCCAGAATCTAGCTCTGGCAACGGCTGATAACTTGTGCGGGGCCGTTTCTGGCCAATTCTAGATGCGGCCTCGCGGTCGCTGATTGCTTCTGCCTCTTCATTCGCGGATACGGAGCCCGAACCAGGGTCCCTCGCCGCTGGTGCTGCAGAGAGTGGGTGTCGTGCACTTGGAGGGGCCATGGCCTGTCCTTGATCGGGGCTCTGATCTCGGGAGACATCGTGCGAGTGGTTATGCCTGTCCCCGGCGGATGAACTTTGATGATCTCGCGGTGAAGGATTCTGAGCCTCGGCCGGCGGTTCGCGCAAGGACGGTAGATCGATGGGCTGGACCGGTCCCACATCGAACACCGCACTCGTTCTAGATATGTTGACTGATGTATCCTGCGCGGACAGTCGGCGACGATGACCACTGCCGGGAGCATGACTGGGACTTTCGATGACCTCTTCTAAAAATGTAGAAGCTGCTCTCGGGCTCGATGGTATGGTTCGTTCCACAGGCGGGGAGATCTCTGGCTGGTCCTGTATTCCAGGGACGCTGAGAGCATCTGGACTTCTCGCAGCCCCGGCGCTGGGCCGCGCCACAGATGGAGAAGAGCTGGGTTGGGCGAATGGCTGGTCAATGCCGTCGATGTTGAGATCAAATCCATCACTTTCGACATTTGCGCGTCTAAAAAAGTTGTTAGGTTGTAACAAGCCGACCTGCGGCTGGGCATCACGTACTGGGCGCCTCGAAGACGTTCATTCAAACGTGCCGCGCGACCTTCTCGTCCTGTCTTGGTCAGTCGAGTTCGCCGGGATTCCGAGAGCGGGGGTGAACCAACCTGATGCCATAATTCTCCAGCAGCGCGTTACGATGACATTGTTCAGACAATTGCCGCCTATATGTGAGGGAAGACTGCTGAGGAGTGCTCGAATTATAATGGTGACGGCATTCCATTCCGCCGGGGGACAAGGCAGACGCGCCTGTTATCGATTACAGTGGCCGACGCGTGGGGCTAATAATAATGCGGCGGCCCGACCGAATAGTGGGGCGGCCGTTTGATGCTACTGTAGATGAGGGATGAGCCTACTGCTGCTACCTGGTAGTGATGTTGATGAGTGGTGCCGGCTGATGAGGCCTTGCGAGGTTGTCCCTGGCATTCGATCGGCGTAAGTGGAACAATGTGAACCGAGTTGAGCAGGGACTTGGGCGGAATTTCTGATTGTTGTATCTCGTTTAGTCCAGCGGCCTTGCTTGAAGCATGCGAACCCGAGTGCTCCACCTGTACCTAGTACTACAGTACGTGACCTCTATACAGTGGGGTGCAGCGTGGTCTGGACAGAGCTTGGGGCCATGCTGTCAGGGCCATGACAACTGCAGGTATGTACTGTACCTAATAAGTAGTACCTACTGCCCACAGGTGTACGTTCATAACGCGCAAAATAAGTGGCGCATCTCTGCACTTTGGATGACGAGCATACTAGTCCCTTTTTTTGCATCCATCTAGCTTCGGTAGTACTAGCAGAGGCTCAGCTGCTCCAGCCCCCGCTTTTTCCTTAACATGACCCTCCCACGTACTAGCCGCCTCAAGATTCATCCAGTCGACGTCGCCTCTTTTTGGCTGGGGTGATGACGACGCGGCCAACCTCCTACTCTTCTCACCACCACTTCTTGACGCCTCCAGACCGGGCTCTCTCTCGCCATCCTTCTTCACGGCGACAAAGTAGCACCCGCAGCTCATGACATAATCTTGTCCTGCCTGTTTCGCCCAAAATCACATCACTGCGCGAGCGACGCTCGGCCTCCATCATGGGTGCTTGGAACGTAAGTCGCCCCTACCGCCCTGGCGACCGTCCTTCCAGCTAACGCATCTGTCACCCTGGCAGATTTTTCGCATTCTCGGCGACCTGAGCCACATGGCTTCAAAGGCAATCCTGATATTCTCCATTCACAGTAATCGCAGCGCCGAGGGTGTATCGCTCATCACGCAGATTCTCTACGCCCTCGTTTTCTGCACCCGCTATACCGACCTCTTCCGAACCGTCTCGGCATGGAACGTCATTTTCAAAATTGTCTATATCCTCACGTCCTTCTACATTCTCGGTGTGATGCAGTGGGTCTTTCCGCGTTCTCGTGAACGCGAGCTCTCCTGGAAGCTTGGTGCCACGATTCTCGGCGCCGCCTCTGTTCTATCGCCCTTTGTCATGATGATCTTTATGAACAAGGAGAAATGGTCCTTTCACGGCGTCAGTATACATCAACACTCTCACGGGCCGACAGCTCGACTAACCCAATGCAGTGGACGTGGACGTTTTCCGAGATTATCGAATCAGTTTGCGTCTTGCCCCAACTGCTCCTTCTTCGCCAAACTACCGTTCCGACCGTCATCGACTCCTTCTATCTTGTCACACTCGGCTCATACCGAGCTTTGTATTGTCTGAACTGGCTTGTGCGAGAGTTTGACGACAACAAGCCGGACACGATTTCCATCATCTTTGGTGTGATCCAAACAGCCCTTTACGCCGACTTTGCTTGGGTCTACTACACACGGCAGCGTGTCAAGCTTCGAGGTGGCGGTGTAGTCGACGCCGATGACTTGAGGCGCGGATGGCTCATCCAGCGCATCTTCGGTCGCACCCTGGGCGCCAACAACGAAGAGCACGATGAGGAGGCCGGCCTCAATCCTGAAGAACAGCGCGGCAGCCGACCCAAGTGGGGCTCCCGTGGCATCTCCGTCAGTGCCGACGAGGATGTCTTTGAGCACACCGGTCACAGTGAGAGTTCTGGCGGCCTGGGTGACGCTGTCGATCCCGATGCCAAGATGCGCGATCCAGATGATCTGGCCAAGGCACTCGACGATGATGACGAGGGGGAAGAGGCGCCGCTCCGACCTGGACAATCGTCCAGCCACACGCCTGCTGGTATGCGGAGCGGCGATGAATGGAGAGAGTGAGAAACTATTTACTCTTCTTATACACTCGCTGGAGACGAGATATGGTGTACAACCGCAACCGCGGACCCCGGGATAAGGAGGTCTTGTCTCAGGATTTCAATTTCAAGCCATAGTATGCGCTGGGGCTGCTTGAGTGGCACGGCGTCATTTGTAAAATCTTACGGTTGTGTTTACAAGTGCCGGAGTCGGGTCTACAATGTGATTTCAGTTATCTGGGAATAGAGCAACTTGGTATTCAAAACTTGCGCGGAGGACCATGCATTCATCATCGTGTGGTCCTCGCGTTAGAGCCGGCCGACTGTTTGCTGTGATGACTGTCTAGGTGTGTGACAAGCTAGCTAGTGCCTCGCATCCCGTGGCGTGTCCGTCGTCGTGTTCGTTCCCGAGGCGGTGCAGCCCGGGTGCGGCGGGGCTGTGAACAGATGCACATGAAAGTGCGGCTGGAGCTGCTGCTGCGGCAGCTGCGACAGCTGCTCGCGTAGCCTGGCCAGGGGGAAGGCCGGCATGCCAGCCGCATGCAGGGCTGCCATGCGTCTCGCTAGGTGCGCGGGCAAGGGATACGGTGGGGGCAGATCGGCGGCGGGCGGCGTCGGCGGCCGCTCCGGCGGGGCCACGGCTACTTCCGGCCGAGCGATGTATACCGGGGGCGATGCACCGTTCTCCAGATCGAGCAGCTGGAAGCCGTGATACTCAGTCACGCCATCATCGGCGGTGACGTAGCCCCAGCGGCGGAGACGGCGGTTGAGGCGCTCAACACGACGGCGGGAGAGCTCCGAGTTCGGGTCACGGGTAATCTCGGTAGTGCAGACATCGGAACGGGTGCCGCTACTACCAGCACCGGCATCGTTGCCGTTGCTGGCGGCGTAGGCCACGTTGGTGGCTATAGCGACAGTGGCAGTCACCACAGGGGTAATTTGTTCGCCCGCTCCCTCATCTCGACGCAATTCACCGTGATCCATCGGCGACTCGGCGGTTGGCGGTCGGACTTCCACGGCTGCCGGCTCTTGGATATTACCCCCATCGGTGAGTGGTCTTGCCCGCTCTCTGCTCTCGCCAAGATGCCGATCACGTTCGATGGCTTGCGTCTCTTGCCTCCGTCCTCTCGAATCAGCCCGTGGCGGGCCGCAGACAATGGAATCCTGTCGGTTATTCCTGTGCCTCCATAATGCCTCTGTTCTGCTATGTATTAGCTGTTGTGTTGGCTCACTGTTTCGCTGTAACTCAGGAACACGAGTCGAGTAGGTGTGCCTTCTGCCCTGCCTATAGCTGTCAACTGAAGAGATAATGTTGCCATCATTATTGTGAGGATCGGAGAACAAGTTGTTGCCACTCATGATGGTCTCGCTACCTTCTGCTCCGGCCCGTCGACCCTTATGCCCGTATGGCGGCGGCGCCTCACCAAGCTCATTTAGGCCTTCTGTAGAATTCATGAAATGCCAGGAATGAGCGAGCTCCGGCGAATGTTCATTATTGCTGTTGTTGTTGATGTTGGTATTACTACTGTTGGTGTTGCCGTCGTTGCTATTGACGTTTGCTGGTTCTATCGGGATGCTGTCATGGTGGCGCTGCTGCATCTGCGACTCGCAGCCATCAATGATCCTCTGTCGTCTGCGGCGGCGACGGTGGAAGGTAATGACGCCAACGACGACGATGGCCAAGATAGCAGCGAGTGGTATGATGACATAGGTCAGCGGCTGAATGGGCTGCGATGAAGCAGGTGGGCTGGGTGTAGGTGAGGATGAGGCGAGAGTGGTTTCTGAAGTCGGCGGCTGTGTAGTCGACATGATGCAGTGACACGGCTTCAACGGCGGTCGAACTAGATTTAAGGGCAGAAATACGCAAGAGATGGCGACGAGATAGACAGGGGAGGCTCTGAAATGCTTGGTCGCACTGCACTTGTTGGAAGCGGAGAGCGCCGACAGCTGGGAGCTACACAGGCAGCTTGGTCAAATCTGATGTTCTGATCACGGGAAAGGACCGTTAGGAAGACGGCGCAAGGCGAAATATGATGAAGGGCGGGCTTTTAATGGATGGTTGGAAGCTTGTCTGGGCAGGCTGGCAAAACAAACACAACGATGAGGGGGAGGGGCGGCCAAGGAGACTTTGATGAGAGTCGCTGGGGGCATGGGCCGGCTTGAGTGGTCGGCTTGCTGAGCCTTATTCGGGACAGCAGCTGATGGTCACCTCTGAGACCTGCAGTCTGCAACGAGCAGAGTAATCGACCAAGTCGAGCGAGATTTGCAGATACGGCATATATACAGCCACAGATGACCAGTACTGTAGCCGGTAGGTGCTGAAGGTGCCAGCGGTTAATGTCGGGTAGAGTCAGGTCGCTACAGCAAGTGTGGTGTGACAAGAGAGCTGCAGAGGGTCGAGGCTGGCTGCATCACGGAGCATGACGACTGCATTTATTGGCATTAGGGACAACGAGGCACGGCTGTGGAGGGTGGTTGCGGACATGCGGCAACGTTCCCTGGACCAGAGCAACTCCGGACATGTTGGCTTCCGGCATTTATTGGCCGATGACCCAGAGATGGGCGGGGCGGGTGATTGATGTGGAGTGACGTAAAACGTGAGTTCACGGTAGGAAGAGCTGGTGGATGAGGGCGAGGATGAGGACAGACACTGGTTGATGGTGGCGGCGGATGGTGGCGATGGTGACGGATGGGCGGTGCGGTGGGTGGGAGGGGTGGTGTGGAGCGTTTGGGGTCCGGGAGGTGGGTGTCCTGTGTTTGTGTATTTTGTGCCGACATAAGACAGCTGACGAAGAACGGTGAGGGATCAAGACGGGGCTTAAGCGAAAGAGGGTGCGGAGCACGGGTAGTAATCGCATGGTTCTAGATGTTACAGCGCCTGCTAACTTTAGCAGAAAGAGGCTATGGGGTGAAGCTCGTGCTGCACAAACAGGCTAGTTTCATGCCTGAAGCGGATTTCATTGACAACAATGGTCTGAAGCATGTGGTGACGTATTTTTTAACGGCCTGGAATACCACGTGACGAATTAGCATGGCACGCTTTCGCCTGGCTGGGATGCAAGGTTCGTATTCTGCCTCGTCGGGCCGCAATATCAAGTTTCCTTTAGAAATCGATTCTAGTTGCCCCACCACAGCGCTAATAAAGACATTGATGGTGGGGTTGCTATTGCTATTGCCCGCTTATGCCAGACCTCGCACCCAGGGATCACTCAACAATCAGAAAAGGCTCCTATTCTGAGTAGCATACAGCCAAGCTATGAGTCAATCTACAGCCGACTTTGAAGAGCTGCATAGCACCTCCAATGATAACCTTTTTTTGGCTTTTCGCTGGAATGCAGCGCGAATGGCCATTCAGTTTCGCAAAGCTACCCTCAAGCACCGACACCCATCCGACTGAGAATTTGTTCATCAATCGGTACAAAAAGGCATGTGAAACTGATGATCTCGAAGAATCAGAAGCTATCTCGGAGGAGGCCTTCGAAGCAGTTGTTGATGCCGGGCAAGAGCTGTTTGATAGAATCGCTCCACCAGTAACCGACACGACCAAGGACAGCGGTGACCTCCACACTTTTCTATTTCCTCGCGAATACACATTTAGTTTTCGAACGGTGGATGACACTGCGACATTGATTCCCCATGACACGAAGCCAGCAGACGGCAAGCAGTCTGGCCACCTTGGACCGCCCCCATTCGCCGTCGACCAGAGCTGCTCGTTGCCTCGCTATTCCACCAAGGACATCCGGTTGCTTGAAAGCATCTCGCATGGCGGCAACATTGCACGCGTACAAGTGAACGGGCAAGAACTGTGTGCCAAAACCGCTGATGTCACTAAAAACGAGGATGCCGCGCAGAGGGAGTTCGACTACTAGCGCGCTTAGAGCGGATGTGGTGATTATAGTTAAATTAACGAGGAGCACATAGCAGCTCCGCTAGGCCAGCGCAGTCAAGATCAGGTCGTAGGACACCTCGCCTACTGCTTTCCTTTAACATAGGGGGTAGAGTGCCAACAAATAAATCTTTATAGTGAATGGTTAGGATATGCTTTTTGTTTGCCTATTCACAGTTAAGGAGCCTAGCTTACTTTTATGCGTTATAAAGGTATGCAATAGCGAGTATCGATATAAACAAGTTAGCGCGGTAGAGGGACCCTTTATAAGCGACCATTTAAAAATTATAGAGCAAGAGACCACACTAAATAGGATCGCGTTGAAGTAAATAAAAGTCCACGATATATTAGTCTGCATCTAGGTTAGCCTGCATGTCTTTTCTTAGCGCACGAATAAAATCGTTTATAGTATATTGATCTATAAGCTTAAGGACAGCTTCTAGGGATTTATTAGTAAAATCGGTTAATAGTGTGCTACTTACTTTCTTTTTAAAGTTAAGCGCCTCTTTAATACTATGCCTAATTAAAGAAGCTCTATAATAGAGATCTTTAAAAGCTTAAGAGATATCTATTTAGAGGATTTTTTAAATATCTATAACGATTTAAAGAGAGAATGCTAGCTAGAATAGTAGTCGATTTTATTGCATTTACTCTTTTAGTCTATAAATAAAACCATGTTCTACTTAAACTATCGAACATTTCTTTAATAAAATACAATACTTAGGAATTAGTCTAAGAGTAAGACTAACATCCCCTATCTCTTTTATTTTAAGGTCTATAGTAGGGAAGAGTCCTATATAATAAGGATTAGCTATTAGCATAAACTCTTTAGGATTGTTCTTAAATTGCTCTATCTATAATAATATTATGGCCTAGCTAGGCATAAGGCAAGATATTTCTAGGTCGGTTTTACTATAATCCTCTCCCTCTTTCGTGCCCTAGAGCATAGCATATGCTAAATAGACTTTCTACTCTAGTCTTATCTTAGCACTTAATAAGCGCTTAAAATCCTTATATAAGCCTTATATAAAATAAATCGCTATATTAGTAGAAATAGCTATAGTAGATAGATTATACGTGCTAGCTTTATACATCTACTAGATATTATAGATGACTATTTAGATGCGGTAGATGTTAAGCTAAAACAATGCTTACACCGTAAATGCTTTAAGCAAATCTAAGGCTAGATCTACGATCACTTTTACACGCCTACCCTCTAGAGCTAAAGGAGCATCCTTAGCAACTCTGCCTATTAATTCACTAGGCGAATCCTCGACTCTAAGATATAAGAACATGTTTTCTAGTCTAGATAAATTAAGATAGATATCTAGATCTTCGTTATTACTCTCTTTCTTAAACCTAACGCCTAGTTCTAGATTTAACCTAAGAATATATCGAATAGACTATAATACGCTAATAAAATGTCTATAGCTATCGCTAGCTTTTATAATTAAATCTACTTCTTCTATATTTTTATAATATTTTTAAACTTGCTTTTGTTCTATAATCGCATGCTATAGGTAATAAGTAAATATCATAGTATTATAAACGACACTATATAGGGCTAGTCTATAGCAGGCGCACTATAAAGCTATAGTCCTAGTATAGCACTAGGAAGGAAGTTATATAATAGATTATTAGATTATTAAGATAATCTAGCGATAAAGGATTATTATAAAATGTAAATAATCTAAATAATCTAAGGAATAGTAAAGAGCTAGATAAGTATATAAGAAATAGTAATTCTAGTAGCTAAGTAGTCTAGATCTCTACTAATTAATCTAAGTAATAGTTTTACTATTAGGAATAACTTCCTAATAGTACTTACTATATACTATAATAAACTAACTTATCTAGTATTAAGCCTACTTATATTTACCTAA
>JAFEME010000617.1:0-15963 GCA_018831755.1 Niveomyces coronatus
GAAAGATTAAGACTTCTCCTAGACTAATATAGAAGAATAAGCGTTCTAGGAACTTAAGAGTAAAATTTTAGAAGAACTAGTTTTACTTATAGTAGACCTAGATAAACTATTTAAAGTTAAAATAGATACCTTAGACTTTACTCTAGGCGGACAACTAGGATAATAAGATAAAGAAGGACGACTTTATCTAGTCGCTTTCCTCTCTAAGAAGCTTTATAGACTAGAATTAAATTATAGTATTTATAATAAAGAACTTATAGTAATTATTAAAGCATTTAAGGAATAGAAACACTACCTTAAAGGAGTAAACTATAAGGTTAAGGTATTTATAGACTATAAGAACCTAACCTTATTTATAACTATAAAGGATTTAAATAAATATTAAATTAGATAGTATAAAACCTTTATAGACTATGATTTTAAGATTATATATAGAAAAGGATCTAAAAATAGAAAAGTAAACGCGCTTAGCTAAAGAGAGGATTTAAAATTAAAAGAACTAGTAGATAATATACTACTATTACACACTAATAAGGATAGGAACCTTATATTAGGCACCTAAGAAATTAATATAACCTAGTAAGCTATACTAGATAATATATAGATATAATAAATCGTATTAAGCGTTAAGAATAATAAATACCTAAATAATTAGGAAATAAACCTATATATTATAAAGAAAGGTAAAGCCTTCTTATATAATAAACAATAGTATATTCCTAGTATACTTTAGAAACGACTTATTAAAAAAATATATAAACACCTATTATATAGACACTAGGGTATAAAGAAGATAATTAATAGACTATAAAGATTATATAACTTCCTAAAGAGTAGGAAAATTATATAAATAATAATTAAAGAATATAATATATATAATAAAGTAAAAATAGGATAATATACACTATATAGTAAATTATAGCTAATACTACTACCTAAAAGAGCATAGTAAATAGTAACTATAGACTTTATTATTAAACTACTAAAGTCTAAAGAACTAATAATAAGAGTTAGCTATAATAGTATCCTAGTTATTATTAATAAACTTATAAAATATACTTACTATATCCTTTATATAGAATCTAGTAATACTAAGGACCTAGTATATATAGTTTTTAAGATAGTTATTGCTTAGTATAGTCTACTAATAAAACTAATATTAGATTATAATAAGTTATTTATATTAAACTTCTAGAAAAGTCTTATAGAAATTCTAAAGATTAAGTAGAATCTATCTATAGTATTTTATCTATAAATAGATAGATAAATAGAAATCTTAAACTAAATACTTAAATAATACCTATAAAGCTATATTAACTATTAGTAGAACGACTAGGTAGAATAGCTACCTCTAACATAATAGGCTTATAATAGCTCTAAAAATAAAAATATAAAAATATTACTATTTAGGGTAAACTATAGATTTAACCTTATAATTAAAACATATATAGTATAAAATATATATATACTAGTAGCTATAGTGTATATAGTAACTATTATAGATATATAAAAACACTTATAGAAAAAATAGATTTTCCTATAGAATTAAATAAAGTATTATATAGATAAAAAGAGATTATTAGTGCTAATCCTAGAGGAGGGGCATAAAGTATATTTTAACTATAAAAACATTAAAATAAAACAACCTAGCGATAAACTTAACTAGAAGAAAATAGGACTATTTATTATTAAATAAAAATTATTAAATACTAACTATAAACTATTACTACTAGAAGGAATAAAAATATATCCTATATTCTATATTTTATTACTAGAGAAAGCACTAAATAGTGCTATAATCACTATAAAAATTATAGTAGAAAATATAAATAAGTATAAAGTAGAAAGGATCCTTAAGGCATAAAGAAACATTAAAAATTATTATTATCTTATTAAATAGAAAGGGTACCTAAACTTAGAAAATATATAGGAACTAATTAGAAACCTTAAAAACTACCTAATAATAATTAAGTAGTTCTACTAAATAAAATCTATCCCTAGTCTACTATGCTAAAGGTCCTAGCCTCCTAAACATTTATTACCGCTTTAGATTTAAGGATAAGTAAATTAGAGGTAGAATAATCCTTTAAACTATCCTCCTAATCTAACTCTACTATACTATATTTAAAAAGCTCTTTTTTCTTAGAATAAAGGAGCTCCTTTTATTTATAAAGATAAGTAAGATAACTTAAAGCTTCTATAGTATTATAATAGGCCTAAAGAGCCTTTTCCTAAGCCTTAGCTAAAGCACTCTTAGCCTAACGCTCCTAGGTTTCGACCTTATCTAGAGTAGTAGAGGCGCGCTCTAAAGAAGAACTAATAAATATACTATTATAAGAGCGGCCCTTAAGGGCGCACTTATAATAACGACTAGTAGATTTACTAACTATAGTATAGTAAATATGTTTATAGTAATATAGTATATAAGGTATAATCTTATTAAGAGAATTAGTACTATAAAGTTTAATATACTAAGTAAGATAAAGGCGCTCTAAAGTTATATTATAACTAAAAGAAGTATAACTATATAGTTTCTATATACGCCTAGACATACTATTAGAAAGAATAATATAGAAAGGAGAAATTAAAAGTAGGACCTATAAAGAATAATAAGGTCTTAAGGATAAGACTAATAGAGGAGAAGTATTATATTATAAACAATAGAAGGCAGCATTACTAAGCGGCCTAAGGAAGCGGCTAAGTAAATAATAAGCAGTAATATAACCTAAGGGTTATATAATGCGCTTATAGGGATTATATATAAGCATAGTAAGCACTACTTACTATAATTACTAGTAAGTAAGGTAATCCTAAATTATAGTAGAGAGATAGATAAGTATATAAAAGATAGAGATTCTAGTAGCTAGGTAGTCTAGATCTCTACTAATTAATCTAAGTAATAGTTTTACTATTAGGAATAACTTCCTAATAATACTTACTATATACTATAATAAACCGACTTATTAAGTATTAAGCCTACTTATATTTACCTAACTTACTTCCTAAGAAATAGACCTTTCTATAACTTAGAATAAGCTACTATTATATATCGCTACTAAGTTAATAGAGGAAGGTATCCTTATCTTAGTATCTACTATTAGTTGAATTCTTAAGAAGGCTAACTTTTAGAAGATAAAGCTAATAAGAAAGCCTAGGTTAATAAAGAAGATAAGAGAGGACTAGTTACGCTAGTGTTTAGACTACGCCTACTAGACCCTTAAAGATTAGAAGAACGTTATCTAGTCTAATAAGACCTTTATTATCCTCCTCTATCGCTAAGGAGGCTACTAAATCTAGCGTGAGCCTTAGGAGGCCTAGGTACATAGCTATATTTATAAGCGATAGAAAGGAGCCTTAGAATTTATGTTCTAGGGCTGTTTTTCCTATAAGAATAAAGGTCCTTATCACTACTAGCTGCTAGAAACAGCTTAGGACCGCTAGCTCACTAAGGCTTATATAGCTAAGCTAAATAAAGAGCTAGAGCCTCTAGCGAAGGCTGCCTAGGAATTAAATTTATAGATAGCTTACCTTAGGCTATAGTAGAAGCCTAGCTAGCAGCCTTAATAGCGATAGAATTAAAAGACTAGGAAGCTAGCCTAAGGCACTAAATAAGGCATTAATTAGTATATATACTAGATAAAGGTTCTTATACTAAAATTAATCCCTTTTACCTAGGCCTATACTAGTAATAGGCTAGGAACCCTTATATAAGAGAATAAGGCTCTAGCTTATAGTTATTTCTTCTAACAATAAGTATATAATAGTTACTAGGTCTAGCGCCTCCTCTAGCCTAGTAATAGCCTAGACCTTAATCTAATTAAGCTAGCGTAGCCCTAGATAAAGAGAATAACTATAAAAAAAGGCGCTCTAAAGAGTCGCTAGGAAGCTATTATAAGCTAGCTAGCAGCATAGTAGGAATTACCTTAGGAGAGGATATAAGGCTAGATTAAGCGCCTCCTAAGGCACGTTAAGACTATTATTAAGCTAGAGAGGGGAAATAAGTATAAGGAAGGAAAGGCTAATCCCTACTAAATTTATATAGCTTAATCCTACGCTAGTCTAAACTCGATTTTAGCGTCAGACGAGATTTCTAATGTCTTCCTCCATACCTTCTATAGGTTAGTATTAATTAATGTAAATGCGATTGCTACAGTGGTAGTACAAGCGCTGTAGGCACACAACCTACCATACCGTGTATGACTATAGGACCAAGGTTAAAAAAAACCGACCGGTATCCACATACTAAGCACGACCAAAAGTCAGTCACATTCTTTGGCATCGTTTGGCCTGAGCCTACCATGTACTAAATGCCTGGAGCCCTTAGGTCAGGGGTCCTGCGAGAGGTGGGTCTGACAGGCGCCAGCGGGCTGTAGCGCAGTGACATCCTGAGTGCCGTAGTACCTAATACTCAACAAACACATCCCGCATCAACTTGGCGCTCTTCGGCTTTTGTTTCAATAATACACAGCATCATCTTTGTTCGAGAATCAATCTCTTCACTCATTATTCATCTTTGTGTCGAGTGCTTCTAGCTCACTATTATGGCCGAACCCATTTATACCATCTATGTTCGGGTTCCCATGCCTCGTGGTGATTTTGTCGATCCTCCACAGGTAAACGCTGCACGAGACCTTGACCATGATCTTGACTAACCTTGACAGGTTGATTGGAATCCGGAGAAAGACGAAGCTCTATGGAGCATTCTATCTAGCTCGGCACAGAAAGAAATAGACTGTGAGTATCTCAATGCCATGAATACGCTCAACGCCCGCTCACCTTCGTTAGGGAAAGAAACGTGAGAAGACATTCGTTCAACCTTGTGCTGCCAGGAACATCGCTAAAATCCATCAGCGCAGCCCAGTTTGACGTCACGGTAGACTTCCTCCTTAAACAAGTAGCATATTTAAACGAAAAGCATGCTTCACAAGTACGCGCCCAAGTCCGTAAGGCGACTGCGGCAGTCAAGGGCTCTGCTGCGCCGTCTCCCGTTCCGGCCCCTGATGTAGGTGGTGCTGCTGATCGCCAAGCCCGTGCCGGGCAATACAACGACCGTGATGCCTCGGCCGCTCGCTCTGATACTAGCACTACGATTCGTCCCACGATATCACGGGGAGGCTCTGGCGCTACGATCTCTCGTGATGAGCCGGATCGCTCCCTACGACTAGACAGTAAGCAGTCGACGAAACGAATAGCAAGCGATGCGGTCGGTCGTGGCGAATCAATCCTTCCCTCTTTTGCGCCAGTTCCAGGACCATCCGTGACATCGAAGCAAGATCGGAGCCAGGTCGCCTCTCCCGGACCGGCGGACTCGACCTCGAGCGAGTCGTCTGAGTCTGATTCTAGTCCCGCGCAGTCGAGAATTATCCGCAGGCCTCCACGCTACAAGGAGCCACGTTCGCAAGCTCAGGACGGTGATGCCGATGACGATGATGAATCAGAGCCGGCGTTCCAGCTGTATAAGCCTGCCGCGGACCAGAATTCGGCCTCGGATTTAGCTTCCACGTTGCGGGGAGACGAACGTTCGTCTGCCAAGCGCAGTGCGACGCATCTAACTCGTGAGAAAATCAGCCAGTCTCAGACGTCGGATTCATCTGCGGAATCTAGTGCGCTAGGTTTAGAGTCGGGAAATCGACGCCGCTTTTCTTCTCAAGCCACGCACCAGAGCGCTGAATCGTCAGTGCAAAGCCCCCCCGCCAAGAGCAGGCTTGCATTGCAGGACGGTAGCGATGGGACGCCAAGCATGGGCAGTAGTTATAGCGATCTTGACGGTCAGTAGATTGATGCTGCCTTCATGGATAAGCATGCTAACCATCTATGTTCTACAGATGCTTCTGTTACGCAATCAGCTCTGGAAGAAGTGCTTGCGTCGCACATGCGCGGAGCGGGGAGTCGCTTCAGCTTGAGTCAAGCTTTTCGCGGCCGAGGTCAAGGCTCCAAAAAATAAAAGAAGTGATGATGGATCTGAAATGATGAACAAGAAGTTATAAGCGAAATGATTGAATGTAGACCTCGCGTATTATTGAGCTTTCACGGAGAGACTGTAGATCGTATAGGTAGCTATGCCGGGTCGTGTTTGTTGTGGTAACACCTGCCAGCCGCTGGATAGTTGTATGCAGGGCAGATACCTACAGCATCAAACGCTCACCTCGACCGTACCTAGCAGACACCACTTTCGACTCTCTTCATCACCTCTAATGCGAGAACAGAGCCATCCCAACATCCACCACTAGTAACACGTTTTGAAAATGTTCCGCCGTAACTGGTGCGGACTGCCCCCGGAGGCAAATTTTCCATCTGGCCTCAAAGAGCTCGGGTACGACACTGTTGCCTTTGATTAGACTGCGGGGTGTTGCGAGTAATGACATTCTTTCCAGTTATTTCGTGAACGATGATGATGAGATTCGCTCCATCGCCGATCCGAAGTACTATTTCGATTATTTTCTGAGCAAAAACCCTCGAGTCAATGTGCGGCAACGCTTCGAGTTTGACGGCAAGTTGATATGTCGTTGTCTGAGCCGATCATGTAACTGATACACCCACAGCCGCTGTGCGGGATGTCATACATCAGCGTCTTGAGAGGTTGGGTCTGTGCAAAATTGCTATACCGGAAGCACCACCAGGCTCGGAAACGAATCACGTCACAATCTTCCACTCATCGAACCTCGAGCGTACCCGGCGGATCTTTCTCGTATTTGGAGAACATGCGAAAGAGTTAGGCGTTATTGCTAGAAGAGTACACTCTGGCTCAGGCGGCATCAATAAGGGTAGTATGGTGTCTGTCGTTCAGGCTATTAGTCGGAGCGCCACCGATGGCGAAGCAACGGGAATAGTTCTGGCAAATATGGGTGAATCATACTGGTGGCCTCAGGGCAAGCAGGCCATAACCGCGAGCAACAGTTTGGCCCTCCCCATGCCAAGCTTAGTGCATAAAGGAATCAAGTACGATGCGCAAATCAACAACATACCCGGCTCGGGTAGTCCGCTCGACCATGCCCGCACTATTTTCAGAACGGTCTTTGCTCAACATGCCGGTGACGACATGTCTATCAACATCATCGCTCTCGGGGAAAGCTGTGAAAGTATTGTCACTCTTTTGAGAGAAGAAGAGTCTTGGGCGAAATGGGGCCCTTTTATCCAGTGTGCTGTTTTCTACAGCCCTACATTCTGCAGAAGTCTCGATAGGACTGAAGTCGACGAGTTCCTCGCTAAGGTTCTTTGCTTCCCTCGCTCCCGTCCATAGCTATAGAAGTCCAACTGACCACCGTGATGCAAATCAGCGCGCACGCGGCTACATAGTCTCCGACCAGCCGATGAGCGCGCCACTCTCCGGTCCTGAAGGCAACCCCGCAGAAGGCGTTCCCGCCATGGGCTTTCCTTGCTATTCGTCTGGTGAGCCATGCAATGCTGAGACTGCCATTGTCAGCGCGCTGGAGGCCGGTCTCGCCTACATTGCGGAAGTGACCAAGACTGCCGACTACGAGAATCCCGAAATCATCATTCCTGAGCGCCCTTTAGCTCCCGACGGCAGTGATGACACCCCGTGGGAGCATATTGCCGAGAATAATCGGCCAGATTTCTCCATGTATGATGAGGAGAGGCTGAAAAAGGAAGTTAAGAACCTGCGACGGTGGAAGCGATTCGAGGACACGGGACGGGCGCCTGAAAGCGATACAGATGCTGATGACGAAGAGATCGATGGCGACAGCAACGACTTGCCGGTTGATGCCTGGCCAGAAACCTCGTAGGTTTTTGGACCATCTCAGGGGCCTTCATAGTCTGTCTACTGGATTTTTTCTCGTTGCATAGTGTTCGGACGCAGAAATATATTCTTTAACCCCGAAGACAGTCTCGAAAATATTATACAGTTGTAATATGTGCCTTCCATCGCCCAAAACAAAACTCGGAAAAAACAATTAGGCTTTGAACCAGCCCGCGCCAAAATCTGTGGATGGCGCAAGATCTTCCATGATCTCTCTTGTGCGACGCAGTCTCTCCTGCACGACGGCCTCCTCGGCCGCCCACCTGCCTGCGGGCTCTTTTGCCGCGCCGCCCCAGAACGAAAAGACGCTCGAGCTGTTGGCGGCACCACTCTCGGCCCTGGCATGCTCGGCGCTCGCCAGCCGCGACACCATGATGTTCCAGTTCTCTAGGCCCGTGCCTAGGCACTCGCGGCAGAGCGTCCTGGCCCCCTTCGTGGCGTCGGGCGCCGCAACAAGGGCACGCAACTGCTCCTCCGCCATGTCCACGCCGTCCCTCGTCCACGAGAGACCATCCTCTTTGGAAGACGTAGCGTACAGGATCTCGCCAATGTACATTTGCAGCGACGCCTCCTGGCACCGCTCCTCGGCGCTGCGCCACGGAGGCCGCGTCCCGTCGGGCGGCGGTGGAGGGTAAGACGGCGGCTTGAGAAGATCGATCACGGCCTGGTATAGCGGTGCTTGTGGCGGCCGCGGTGTTCGGGCGTCTGGCGGCGGTCTCTTGTCGGAGAGGCCACGGCGGGCTTTGAGGAGAGAGATGTATATAGGTAGCGCGCTGACGACATCGCCGCTGCGCGCCTTGGAGTTTGCGATCGAGGTCAGGACGTCTATTACGTTGAGGGAAGGTGAAGTTGTGGTTTCCTTGAGGATAAAGGTCTGCGCGTCAAAGGGGAGCTTGGATGCGTCCGTGTCGTGGGTGGCCTCGGCGAGGGCAAGCTCTTGCAGGCTGCGCGCGGCCTCGGGCTGTCCCTTGAACTCCATGAAGCTGGCGTACTCCAGGGCCGCCTCGAGTCGCTGTCGCGGAGTCAAGCCGCGCGTGGCCAGGACTTTGATGTACCACCGATCGGCGGTGGGAAACGCGGTGACACAGTCCTTCTCCAGCGGCGCGTGGGGTGCTCCCGCTGGTATCGGCGCGGGGCGCGGGTTCGACGGCCCGATCATGAACTTTGCCGGCGAGACCATATTACGCGTCACATCGAGGACCCAGCCGTCGACGTGCTCGGCGGCCTTGGCGGCGGTCATCATGGCCTCGAAGTAGCCGCGGCGCCACTCCTCTGACTTTGCCGAGATGTCGTACGGCACAAACTCTGTGGGATCCGCGAGATCCGGGTCAACCACCTCGGACAGCTTCACCAGCCCCATGCCGTCTCCGCCCGGGTCGCTTAGGCGCGCTAGGGCTTTGCGCGCGCGCACCAGCGAGTTCGACCAGCGGATGTTGCCACCCTTGGGGTCCATCAGCTCCCGGGCGTTGCGCGCGTGCATCCTCGTCATATACGCCCACTCGTGCGGCGTCGGGTGCGCGCGCTCCAGGCGCTCCTCCTGGACGACGTAGACGATGACGAGGCCGGCGGCCAGCATGCCCCAGAGCGCAAAGGTGTAGCGGAACGCCTGCTTGACCTCGTGCCTGATCCACTTGCTCTGCGCGGAGGCGGTCGAGTAGCGCACGGAGGCTGAGTTGGAGGACGGTATGAGGAGGAAGGGTATGCTTGGTCGCGCCATTGTCGTCATAGACTGCGTTTGCGTCGTCGTCTTTGTCGAGGTCGTCGGGCATCGGGTGTGTGTTGCTGAGCTGGCTCGGGGGCTGACCGATGCCTCTGCCGGCCGGACAGCGCAGGGGCGTCGCCGCAATGCAGACTTTGCCCGCAGCATGTTTAATAACCTTGAATCCTCACTCCATACGTTTTTGCGCCTTGGTTTGTTGAGTTCGTGGGAGCCAATACTCGCCGAGAACAATTCAAGTCGATCTCTACAACATGTTGGGAAACGTCTGGGTGAGGAAAAAATGATGACTAAGCTAAATTTTTCTGGTTTCCTACTGTTATGCGTCTAGCTTCACGTATGACGAGAACTACAAGTTTCTATAAATTGGTATGGCCGATTAAATCGCAAAATGGGTATGTTCTGGGCGGATTTACTCTCTACGCCCAGAGCTCAGCTCATTGCAACGGCCGTCGTCTCTGGCACGACCGTAGCGGCCCTGCTGTTTGGATATCAGGCTTTAGAAAGAGAGGAAAGACTGTCGGCCTTGAAGAGCTCTATACCCTCGAGTGAAGATGAACAGTATCGTGCGAATTCCCAAAAGGTAAGCCTACTAAACAGGTGGAAACCGTCGTGACGCCTATCGCCAACATTGAATCTGTAGTTAAGCAGCATCGGGGCACCATTTGAGATTGCAATTGACAAGGAGGATACGCGGAATTTGGCACTTGCACAACGCGCACATGACGGCGACTTTGACGAGGAGCTGATACTGGAACAACTCGCCAGGAACCGAGTGTTTCTCGGACCAGAAGGACTGGAAAAGCTGCGCAAGTCATTCGTCGTCGTCGTGGGCTGCGGCGGCGTCGGATCTCACTGCGCGGCCTCGCTGGCAAGATCGGGCGTGTCCATGCTGCGTCTCGTCGATTTCGACCAGGTTACTCTCAGCTCGCTGAACCGTCATGCCGTCGCGACTCTGGCAGACGTCGGCATTCCAAAGGTGCAGTGCCTGCGGCGGCGGCTCATAGCCGTCACGCCGTGGGTGCAGTTCGACCTGCGGCAGCAAAAGTTTGAGCACTCGGTGGCTGCGGAGCTTCTGGGGCCCTGGAAGGACGGGCGGGAACCCGACTTCATCGTAGACGCGATTGACAACATCGACACAAAGGTTGAGCTGCTCAAGTACTGCCACGACAGGAACCTTCCCGTTATCAGCTCCATGGGCGCGGGCTGCAAGGGCGACCCGACAAAGATTGTCATCGGCGACATTGGAAACAGCACAGACGATGGCCTGTCCAGGGCCACGCGGAAGCGGCTCAAGCTCCTTGGAATCACTAGGGGCATACGCGTCGTTTACTCGACGGAGCAGACGGGCGAGGGCAAGGCAGAGCTGCTGCCGCTCGACCAGGCCGAGTTCGACAGGGGCTCCGTCGGGGACCTCGGGGTGATGCCCAACTTCCGCGTGCGCATCCTGCCGGTGCTGGGCACCATGCCCGCCATCTTTGGCATGACGGTGGCGAACCACGTCATCCTGGGCGTGACGGGCTACCCGGTGGACTACGCGCCGGCCAAGGGGCGCGACAAGATGTACGAGGGCATGCTCAACTACGTGCAGAGCTCGGAGGAGAAGCTGGCGCGACTGTTTGAGCCGGGCCTGGTCGGACTGCGATCGCCAATCACGGTGGGCGACGTGGCCTTTCTGGCGGAGGAGCTGTGGCAGGCGCGCAGCGCCGTGACTGGGATCCCGACCCGACTGGTGCTGATTCGCTGGCGGCGGCCGGAGGCGGTCAACGTGGCCGTGATTGGGGAGGGCGAGGCACTGCAGAGGTGCTCAACCGTCAGGCTGCGAGACCTGGTCTGCATGACTAAGGAGGAGGCGATTCGGCATGAGAAGCAGGTTTTCAAGGCGGGGGTGAGGCTCGAGGAGCTGTACGATGAGGACACGATGGATAGGGTGGAGAGGAAAATGGCACAGGCTGCAGAGCATGAAAAGTACCGACTGTGAGGATCTGTCTGCGACTGGTGTGCGTATGGGCGGGTTTCAGGATATGGGGCTGATATACCATGTACACGAACAAAAATACAACAAAAGGATGGATGGCCTGTATCCGATATGAAAGTTGATATACTCCTGGTTCGATCCAGGTTTTTGCGCTATTGTGGCGTCCCCCCCCCCGAGGCGTCCTCTGACTACCGGCACTCGTTTTTGTTTTCGGTGAGGTTCTCAGTCCTCATTGGCCGCATACTGTTGCAGTATGTCGTATGATTTTCGAACTCTCTACCCCGTCAGGAGGTGACTATCGACACTGCACACGACCGCCGCCAGTTACAGCCCCTTTAACTCCGAATCCGACCTACCCGTGAAAGGCAGGAAGTGAAAGGCCGCAAGGGGACGGGGGGAGCTGTCTTGACTTCGTGGCGGCCCGATCCAGGATCTTATGCGAGTGGCGTTGAGCTATGCGAGGTCATTGTTCATAAGCTGGCCGTCTTCTGACATGCGGGGGGACACGCGGTGGCATCCGACATTCGGCTCTTTTTCAGCATCAACTCGGATCATGAATCTCGTGAGTTGATCAGAGTATCTACATGGATTTAGTGATGGATGAAAATGGAGAGACTACGATAACATATCTGTTACTAATGATCGGCATTCTAATTGCTGCTTTGACGTTGACATAGAGATCATCGTGGGGTGTGCATCTCTTGGCATCATGGCTGGCCTTTGTTCTACTTGTGGGCTCCAACACAATTGTGGCAGAAGTGGCAGAGAGACTCATGAATGACAGTCAAGACACATCGGGCTAGACAGGTGCGTAAACGAGAACTCATATGGATGCAATGGATATCGCAACCTCAGCTCGCATACTTTGACCATCTAGTGGATCTCGGGGGGGGGGGGGTACATCAGCAGCGGAGAGTTTCACGACTACATAGAAGGCGGATCGATCCAGCTACAGATCTTTCGAGAAATGCGTAGATTGAAAGATGGTTTCATTGACCACGCAAGGCGTGTCAGATGCATCATGTCTTAATGCCCGAAAATGCACAATGACCTCGCTAGTAGGGCCAGGCCAACCAGCTCTAGTAGCATAGCTACAAAGCGATGCAACGGTATCTGGCCAACGGCAGCAGCAAGTCTGCACATAAGTGCCACTTACGCTCCAAGCTTCAAATACGCCATGTTACAATTCAGCTACATGTTGGGAGAGGGGAGAAGACCCAAGATATCAATCAATATCAGGCAACCTCGTTTTCCCCCTTCCTCTGCCAAAACTACCCACCAACGCACACCATAAGATGGGGAAGCCGTCTCGTTTATGGATCAGTAGACCTATTGTAGGTAATATTTTTGTTAGTTCAAGCTTTTTTTTTCCCTTGGGAAGAAGGGTTGATCTTGGGCTCTGTTGACGAGTCACTTCGCCTAGACGCGGGGATAAGGTTGTATGGAAAGGCGGACCTGATGATGCGCCTCTGAGAGGATTTTGCTCTTTGAGACAATTGTAGTCAGAAGTCCCTCCATCTGATGCGACAATGACGATAAGAGTTCATCAATGCCCCGTCTGTGATGACAAGGTCACCTTGCTGGTGGGTGCCTATACACACACTCTCGTACGCGTGCAGACAGACAAGCCGGTAGCAGGTTGAGGGCACTTGCTACGTCAAACATTTTTATGACCTCTATTACTTCTCTTCTGTTGTCTCGTCCCGGAGGCAGTCGTAAGTCAGACATATCAGAGCCCACACAAAATCTGGCCGATCTCGTCAGCGGCCCGCGCCGTGGCCCTACATCGACCTCCGGTCTCGCAAGCTTTGGTTCAGCCGCGCAAGGCGAATCAGGCAGTCCCTGGGTCGCTGCGCATGGCTCGCGTCGTACGGTAGCATCTGACAATTTGCCGATTGAGGAGCCCTAATTCCGCAATGGGGCCTTGATCCCGCCCGTGGAACATGGCCGTGGCGGGAGTAGCCTGACTGTGGTGATACAAGGGTCAGCGGTGCTCCCTGAGTTAAGACGACCTTTCGGTGGTCTATTGACACAGCCTCTTTTCTTGGTATTGATTTGTGTTTCTTCTCTTCCTTTTTTTTTTTTTCATCATTTCGCTCGTTCAGCCTCCGGGCGCTCCTTGGACATTATACAGCCAAAGCAAGCGGACGATAGAGAAGGGGGGGGTCTCGGCTATTGAAATGCCGGTAGGTTACCGCGACAGAGGTAATTTGCTGCGACAAGAAATTCTTCCTCTTGGGACAATCTGACCCCAAATCACCAATAAGGCGTAAATATATGAGTATCATGAAAAACAGCCGAACAGTGTCGCGGTCCAGAGCCTTGGAGTAGAAAGATACTGCCTTGTGATCTTGTTAAGCTTCCGAGCAGGGGTTTCCGCGTTGTGCCACGAGTTGAATCTAATTCCCTTCTTTTAAAAGGCAGACTCGTAGCCTGTATTAATGTGCGTGACGTGTTTGAGGCTGACACGAACGATGGAGCAGAAGAATAAAAGACAAAAAAAATAAAAAAAAAAAATCGAGAAACATGGCTCCCAATGTGTGAAGTATATCAGCTGACGACTGCGTAGGGCACTGAGGCTTTCCCCAACAATTTCCTTCTCCAGCCTTTCACATTTAAAGAAAAAAAGAACGAGCTGCGTTGATGCTGCCTCTCGGTGATGGGAGACGGTAAACGACGAGTCATTTGCACGAGTCATCACTTATAGAACAGGCTGGCCGCGCAGCGCAGGGGACGAGAAGCAATAACAATGAAACCATATACTAAATATAGTAGTATCGAGCGCTGGCATGGGATGGTAGCGCTTGGGATGCGCGTGATAGCATGGTTGTGAACCAAGGGACGGCCGCAGGTGACGTCTTGGTCCAGAACAGGAAGCGATGGGCGAGACTGCTTGTTTTGGCGAGACTAGACGTGAGAAGTGACGGGACGAGGCTTTTGCAGAGTTTTCTGCTGCTCAGTCTCGATGAGAGAAGCCAACAAAATAAATAAAAAAATTGTTCAGGCGCGTCGGAATGGGTATCCGGGTCGGATCAAGAGGGCTGGGCACGGGTGGCGGCTTGCCCGACGGATCCGTGGTTCACAACACGTATAGCTGATTGGAGTGGCGAGAAAACTCTGCGAGACATCTGATGGTAGGCATGGGCGAATGACTGCTTTTTCTTTCTTGTTCGTCGCGCGTTGGGAGAGGATATGTATGCCAATCATGTTATAGAAACGACGGGGTGGCAACAAGTGGTTGGGAGCGGGCAGTCATGGCACAGACTTGGTTTCAATCACGGTTCATATAGGTGCCATTCACTATCGAGGCATGACCGCGATCAATTTATGCAAAGCTACTTTAATCTGAGTGTTTATAGGGCCGAAGTTGATGGCCGCGAGGCGTTGGCGGCGTCTACGCCTGTCGATCGAAAACTTGAAACAAGATTTCAGCCAAGGGAATAAAGCAGTAGCTTGTAAGCGCTTGTGAAAACCGTGTTCAGATGTAGTTCTTGTTCAGCCGAGCCGATAGCCTTCCCAGAAAATTGGTAGTCCGGCAACAACCTGAACACACAAAGGCTCACACCCCCCTTTCCCAACCACCGACTCGCATGCCTTTCCGCGACGTTGCGCCAAGATTAGTTTTTCCATTGTAAGACAAGCTTTTTACTAAAATAAAGAAAAAAAAAATAGATATATATATGTATACATATAAAAATATACTACAAAAAAAAAGCCTTCCGAGACAGAGAGGTTAGCTCGCCTATGACAAATCTCGGCGACGAGCCGGATGGTTGCCGCTACGCGAGGGCGGCAGCCAGCAACCAGAAGAAAAAAAGGCGTACGGATGAAGAGGGGGAAAAAAAATCGGAGAAAAAGGCGGTTTTCGAAAGCTTGATGGAGGGATGCGCAGAGTTGAGGCAATATGTGCTGGGTGGTAGTGCATGGACACGTATAAAAGAGCAGATATCCAGCTTCTTCGTCTTTAACCGGACAGTCTATGAGAGCATCGACATTGCTTGCCGTGTACTTGGATACTCGAGCAACACTAGTCTTTGTCGTTTTATTCTCATTTATTGAGGAATTTGACGCATTGTACCGAGGAAGCACCTGTTCAACCTATGGGTTTACCTGTGGATTTGAATCGCAAGCTCTCTAGAGCCACATGGCCGATATCGGGCTAGATTATTGATGCACCTATACTTGTGAGAAGGGAACACACTGGTGAGTTTTTTTTTTTTTTCTTTCTTTGTTCGCGTGGCCGTCTTTTCTTCATATCCATGCCTTTTTTTACTCTACAAATGTGCTTTTTTTTTTCTCGTCGGAGAAGCACCCCCAAAGAAGACATCTACAGCCAATACAGACCTATTTGTGGTTCAAGATCGGGAAGGGGGGAACCCAGCCAGCCGGGGTTCAAGGTGGGGGGGCATCAAAACCTTGCTGCCTTTTGCGAACCACAGTTTGACCTGGCCGCCTTTTTCCCTCGCAGTACACATATCAACGCGGGGCAAAAAAAAAAAAAAAAAAAAA
>JAFEME010000618.1:0-15940 GCA_018831755.1 Niveomyces coronatus
GGGCGGGGGTTTGTTGGATATACGGATATACGTCCTACGAACTATTACACCCCTTATAGTTGAGGTACCCTCCACGGCTCGACCGGCTTTATTCTGTAAGATTGAGGCGCCCTTCAGAGCTGCTGCAATGCCTGCGACATCAAATCATATTCACATTCTACTCTGACACGGAAGCTTATAGTGGTCATGGAAGATTCTGCAGCACCGCGTATTGTAACGGTGATGCATTTGCTGCGCGGTTCAAGAGCAGCATCAAAAACCCGCGATTATACAATACACTTCAAATCGTAAAGCTGTACAATGGTGAGATTCTCTCTGTTCACCAACACTAACTGTAGGCCTGCTCCTCCGTCGTCGATCTTCTACAGTTCAGCTGGATTTCATCGCAGTCGCCGAGGTGGATTTGTAAAGGAGCGAGCTAATCGAACCGAGCTCTCGTACGGTCATTTGAGTTCACGGCAAGCCGTACGAGTCTTGGCAAACCTGTACCTAGTACCTGCTCAATTTCGGTAGATCGACGTGGTTTCATGGGATCGCGTGTCTGCTTATTATTTTGTCAATGAGGCGCCACCCTACCCTCGCGTTCGTAGGAATGGCAAGCTGCGGTTCTCGTACGTTCGTGTACCCCGCCGATATGGCGTTCCAGCCCTAGAGAAATTCTCTCGAAATGCCGATCTTGATGTATAGTGTGGGGATCTACTGTCGTCTATGATTGTCTACCCATTCTCTGCCCATCGGACATACCTACTCAAAAGTCACTTGGGTCCGCGGAATGGGCTCTGACTGCTACAGTGGCATCGTTGAGTTAGTATAAAAGCATACTACAGAGGTATTACACATTGCGCATAGATCCGGCTGATCGCTTCTAGAGTATCGTATGGGTTAGTAATTGCTTTCTAATGGTTTTAAAATTACTTGGGGATGCTTATTTTGCTCCATGGCTTAGACATCAATGGCTTAAAAGTTTTAATAGCGTATTGTGTGTACGTTTAACTCGTTGCTTTAGCCACAATCATGTAATCCCTTCTTTTAAGAAAGAAAAGGCAACTATAAATAACTTCTTGTACCATCTAAGCAGCTACCGAAGGTAGTGCTAGGAGTTTCACTAAACACACGAAGTACCTCCCTGTATAGGACGTGTTATTTATGATCCACTGTAAGCTCCTGTTTTACGTCGCTTCCAACCCTTCCCTGGTGTTGCAGTGAACCCGCAGCTATCCTCCCCAGGAAATCCGGAAGTGCCTGCAGGATCATTCTATAAGGACAACGCTTGCTGCTCTCCGTCGTCTGACCTTTCCTTCCAGCATTTTATTGAGCTCTCGTAGTAGGAAGGAAGGGTCTGCTTGCGCCGTGGTAAAGCCGTAGGGGCGTCTGCTATGCAAACAGGGAGGTGGCGCAAGGATTGAGCTAAATCCTAGCAATTACAGATGTCAGCCTTAAAATAGCAAGTGCGGCCACGCTTACTTTTATTTACAGCTCCTACCTCTTTAGCTTCAAGCCCGACTCAGCAACCGGCCGTTCTTCACAAGAAGAATGCTCCGTACACTTGTCATCATTCACTGGCGTAGTAGTCAGATTCTATAGAGTCGAAGTGAAATTGGCCCGAAAGGGCCCCGGACGAGTATATAATGAACTGATCGACACGCTTACGCTCTGTTTTAGCTTGTTGGCTCCCAGTCTCCTTCTAAGCATCCTAGTTGACAAGTTTCGCGAGTTGAAACGTTTTAAGTCGCAATGCGTGTGTCACAAAACATTGTCGCCGCCTCGTTGGCCTTCGCTGCACTCGGCAGTTGCGTTCTCTACACGAACAGTTGTCAGGACACCCAGCTTCAGGGCAGCACTCTCTCCGGTCACTGCGGCGATAACAAGGGCGGGTTTCCATATAGCAGCCTTGACCTCAACCTGAAGATCGGTAACAACTGGGGTGTCCTGACTTGGGGAGGGTAAGAGCAAACTGTTATGAATTAGCAAGCTTAGGCATTGCCGGCGAAGATGCTGACGTGTCTGGTCCATGTAGTCAGAATTTCCAACACAGCTGCAGCAACATTAATTACAACTCGTGGAATGGTGTTCTGTCGGCATCCTGCGGAAACGATAAAGGCGGTTCAATCCAGTCACTACTGAACTTGAGTAAGCTGTTTCTGTTCTAAAGCGCACAAGTTTGATTTGTACAATCTGACATATTTTTTATAGATGATTATATCGGAAACAACTTTGGAAAGTTAACCTTCGATTCCTAGCGAATGTGTGGGTTGGCATTGCATATATTTGTATATAGTCTGCATGCTTAAGTAAAGCTTACTTTTGAAAAGAGCATATCACCGCCAAGATGAGACTGACCCACGATATGCCTTGTCTTATACACTGCTACGAATAGCTTTTGTTCAGGTGGTGCAGCACTTCCGGCCACTGTAGAGCCTCAAAAATTGACTGCGGCGCTCTTTGTCTGCGCAAGGATAATAAATACAAAGCATTGTTGGCCCTACGAAACCCGGGTCCTACGGGATAGATCCTGTAGCCAAGTCCGCAGTCCCGGGACGTAAGCGTAGGACTTGGATAAGGAAACCTTCAAATACTATGAAGCTCAAATCGTGACGATGACCCGCATTTGTATCTGGGGTATGCATCACCAAATGATACCCTGATGAGGGCGATTCCACTTAGATTTTGGTACTTCAAGTCGAGCATTGAAGGGGGACGTAGGCCCACGAAATATACTCGCGTATAGTACGGTGAACATCATAGCAATAACGCGTCTGGTCCATTACAACTTCACAGATTCTAGCACAAAATTGACGCTAACTTCACCACGAGGTCTCCACGCGAGCAGGAAATTTGCCGCAGGGGCTCAACGTGCAAGTCCGCCAAAATGTTTATGACTAGTTGCTCAAACACACGTTGTGAGTATTCTCGAGCAAAGTATAAGGCCAGTCCGGGGCCACGCTGACATTGCTAGAAGATTGTGTCGACTGCTAAGTCGGGCGATATGTTTCACCTATCTTCCTCTGGCATGGCGGATGAGTCCACGTATCGTAGAGAACATTAATTAGCCGTCTCAATCATGTCACGCCTCCATTGCGCCTGTATTCGCTGTAGCAAACCTGGAACGACATAAACATCAACAGCGGTGGCTGACATGGCTTTTGCAACTCTCATCGCGCGATCAAATGCGACTCGGGTTCCCGAAGCTTGCTCAAAGTCACGACTATGTGGCTGACCTAACTCAGGACCAGGCGGAATGGCAAAACTAACGTTGATGCTCGGCAAAACGTAGCTCAAGTTGCCCTGATCAGTGCTTGCTTTGACCCATGTGAAGTGCCCGGGTGCCGGCAGCGGCGGATCCGGAATGTCGGGCAAACCATTCCAATATTTCCTGAATGACTCTGCCAAGACTCGATTTGGTACGTGATCCTTGTACCCAGGTTTGACCTCAATCTCGAGTCTTGCACCTGTAGCCTCAGCGCCAGCACGAAAACATCCAGTTACTTTTCGCTGGAGCTCGAGCAGATGCGGCGCACTGGCAGAGCGAAGGACGGCAGAGCCAGAAGCGTACTCGTGGATGAAGTTTGGCCTCTCGCCACCGTTCGTGATTTGTAGGCCAATAAAATCGTCTGGTCTAGTCTGCTGACGCATCGCAGAAACGGCATTGTACGCAGTGATGAGCGCATCAAGCGCATTGATACCCTGCCAAGGATTCTTGGCCGAATGAGCTGCCTTTCCATGGTAGGCCACATTCAGCCTTGTAAATGCCGTGGTCCTCACCATGGGACTGTTGTTGAGTGTTCCAGGGTGTGAGATGAGAGTCACGTCCGCGTCAGCATAGGCACCGGCCTCGAGACATCTGATCTTGCCACCGCCGCCGCCCTCTTCGGCCGGCGTACCGAGGAGAACGACTTTGCCGGCAAGGCGATGGCGGCGGAGCATATCACCTGTTGCTAGAGCCGCCGCGACGGAGACTATGGCAATAAGATTATGCCCGCACGCATGTCCCATGTTGGGGAGAGCGTCTATCCCAGCGAGTCAGTAAGTCAGCGGTTCTTGCGTGCTTGACATTGTTGAACTCACCCATTTCTGCATTAAAAGAAACTACGGGGCCCGAATGGCCAGTATCGAAGATAGCCTCCCACGCTGTTTCCATTCCGTAAGCCGAGCGGGTAACCCGCCATCCCGGCTGAGACTGTAAAAAGTCTGTCAGGACACGGTGCGTTTTGAATTCCTGAAAGCCCAATTCTGGGTTCTCGTGAATAAACCTGTTAAGAGCCCATAGGTCGGATTCAAGGCTTTGAAGAAAGCGGTCTATGGTTGGGAGGTACCCAGGGATAGAATCGAGTGGCTGAGCCATCTCTCCAGGTCTGGAGACGAACACATACTCGTTCTCCATCACTGCAAGCCCGTACGGCAGAGTACGCCTACCGGAAACAGCTTGTTGTCTCGTGGCGAAAGCGAATTATTGGGAACAATCCTCAAGTCAAACAGGCCAAAAAAGCAACTCACAGGGTAGTAGTAAAATACAGCGGGGCGTCAACCTGTTCAGTCGCCGTCAATTCCACGGCGCCAACTGCCTACTATAGTGCCACTCTCGCTGCCCACTTGAACTGAAAGTCTCACCACTCGATTGTGCATCATTGGCCAAATCAGTTGAACACGTTGTCCGCTTATACCGAAGATGACTATAGAGGATAATGCTTCACTTTCGGAGCCCATCAGTCCGAAGCATCACGTGAAAACTACTTTGAACTACTGGGACGACCCTGGGGACGGCTCCAGGCCGACACCCATCTTCATCGGCAAAGGGAGAATCACTAACGAGCGGCCGCACAAGGCATGGGAGTTCGTTGTGTCAGACGTCAATGGAAATGAGGCCGACTACACGCTGGATGGCCACGGCTTTCAATACTGCCGGCACCTCAGTTGTGAGACAACTTTCACAGACGAGCAGGAAATTAAAAGTCGCTACTACCGGGAGTGTGAGAGCCTCATCAGGAGCGTCACAGGCGCATCCCGTGTTCACATCTTTAATCATAAAGTACGGCGCGGTCCAACACAGTGGCACCACCTAGGGCTACAGAATCTGGCGAACCGGGGGCCGGTCACCCGAACGCACGTCGACCAGTCTTACAGGGGCGCCGAGCGACGACTGCGCTGGGAGCTATCAGCCTCGGAAGCAGACGAGATACTTGGCATCAGCAGCGGCGGCGGCGGTAGAAAGAGGCGATACCAGATAATCAACGTCTGGCGGCCGATTCAACCCATTCGCAAGGACCCGATTGCGGTAGCTGACGCGCGCTCAGTACCGGACAATGACCTCGTCGGGGCCGAGATGACGGAGGACGGCTTTGTGGGAGAGTCGTGGGTAGTGCGGCATAATCCAGGCCACCGATGGCTATACAAGCACGGCATGACGCCGCAGGACGTGCTGCTCATCAAGTGCTTCGATTCCGAAGAAACGGTGGCGCGGAGAGCGCTACACACGGCATTCGAGGATGCAGAATACCGCGACTACGAATCACGGCAGAGCATCGAAGTGAGGTGCCTTGTCTGCTACTAGCAGGCTTGGCTGGTCAGTCTCGGTGGCCTTTGCACACAAACTTTGCACAATGGTGGCTGTGTGCAGTCAGGTGGCGAGCGGGGGAGGGGTTTCGAAAATCATTTACTAGCTTTACCATTATTAATAAAGGTTCAAACTATCAACTACCCCGCTCGCTATGAGCTCTGCCGGCATATTGTACATAGTTCCGTCGTTGTTACCGTGCTGCATTGTATGGAGCATGTAACACACTTATCGGCGTATCAACCAACCAGTCGAGGCGGCGGGGTCGTTCGCTTTGCTATCCACTGAATGCACAGCTATTGCCACGTCGTAGTAGTATGAAGGTGGCCTTTTTTTAATTTTAGTCTCAAAGTAACAGGCCGTCTTGTCCGTATTCCCGCAGTAGAACATGCATGCCAATGCTAACTAACCACTGTTCTCATAGCAACTAAAGACTATTTATCCATCGACCTGCTCCCTCTCGAAAGGGGGTATTGCCTCTGGCTTTCCTATTCTTCACAACACCACACCATCAAAAAAGCTCAAATATATCTGTCGACTACCAATATGGCTCCCGTACTTGATGCCCCTCAGACCGTCGATTGGATGGGCAAGAAGGTGCCTGTCTGGTCCATGCAGACCGTCAATTATGGTCTGCTGCTGTCGCAGGATCCCAGCGAGGTCGAAAAAGTCCTCAACGCGTGCCTCGAGGAAGGGTACTTCTACCTCGATCTTCAGGGTATCGATGGACGTCGTATGCTGTCGGATCAACAGGACACCCTCAAGCTGATGAATCGCTTCTTTGAATCTCCTCTGGAGGCGAAAAATGAGTTTGGCCTTATCTCCTCCCATCTCGGGTAAGAACTGCCGCGAAACCCCTCTTTCAAGCATAATCGAGTACATATGTAGGGAACCAAGCATAGGCCCTGTACTAACCGCAACCGACGCAGATACGAGCCGGTGGGTAGCCGGACCGGCGTCGCCGCCGGCACTAAGGACGGCTATGAAATGCTCAAAGTTTCTCGTGATGAAATCCAGCGAGACAGTCCTAAAATCCCGGCGCCGGTCAAGAACAGTGGTGATTTGGCCGTACTGGAAAATGCCATCGGCAGCTGCAACACCGTGACCAAGGTCATCTTGTCGGCGCTCTCTACCGGGCTTGGCTTGACGGGCGCCTCTCGGTTTGAGAATTCTCACCGCAATGAGCGGCCTTCTGCTACTACTGTATGTTGTTATCTATTGTTCCTCTCAACTTACACTTGTTGTAGCACATCAATTCTAAACATGGCGTAGCTCTCCATGATGCACTACCTTCCCTCAGAGCTGGCTGGTCAAAACCGCATCGGACACCAGAAGCATACCGACATCAGCTCGCTCACCCTTCTCTTCAGTGAGCAGTGGGGTCTTCAGATCCGTCCGCCCGGAACCTGCGGCGCCCGTGAAATGGGCTTCGTGGCGCCCAAGCCTGGCTGTGCATTCGTCCACGTGGGCGACTCCCTGCGCTTCGCCAGCGGCATGAAGTTTCAGAGCTGTATTCACCGCGTCGTGCCTTTTGACCCAGCTGAGCACCGTTACTCGATCGCCTATTTCCTGCGCGCTGAGGACGACACAATGTTTATAGACTCCGAGGGTCGCGCCATCACCGCCGGCCAGTGGCACGACGAGAAGTTCAAGGCCTTTACCGACCCGGAGGTGTGGCAGGCCATGGCACCCAAATCCATGATTCTCGGCGGCATGAAGGAGGATGGAGAGGATACGCCGATTGTGGCCACTACAGCGCAGACTTCCGCTACCGCCGTGCCAGCCAGGGCCTAGAAAAGAGACCATCAGTGCCAGGCGGTGAATCTCTACATGCAGCAAGGCATGTGAATTGTAATTATGAGGATGCACACAGGCTATAGATTTTTAGGCCAATTATTATAAACGTAATGAGAAAATGTAGCATCTTGGGCTGGACTTGGTGTGACTATTTGGAGGCAGTACGGTACAAACTATAGCGCTATGTGATTGTTGCCTCTTCACATACATACAGTAACCGAACGCCGCCCTGAAAACGTGCACTAGTATCACGGTATAGTAGAGAACGATCCGACTATGGCATCTGGTAACTGCGCATGAACCGCTGCCCAATATTTCTTTCGAGACCATCGAACAGCATAGCGAGCATCTCCGAAAGCCGACTTTGCAGAATCATTGAGACTTACTTTCAGCTGTCACACGGTATATACACGGCCGAATCGCTCGGATTCTTGTTTTTCCCCAAGTCACATTGGCCAATACCACCCGGGACATGATTTATGGCACATTGTGAGGCCACAGGTGATTGGAGCGACCGATGTGACCTTCTCCGCATTATCCGATCCAGAACTTAACATTTATGTATCTACAGTATGTGCTGTATACTATTTTTGAGTGCATGAGACGCCTCTGGCTGGGCGCTGGCACTGTAGCGCCGCTAATGTCTAGCTGTTTCGATCTGCACTTGGCGGCACAGAATTTGGCAGGTCGTTACAGTAGACATACGAGGCTTGCTATCACGCCTTCAGTCGGCATATTCTTTCCTCCGCTACCCCTGTGTAGCCAATTTATACAGTATAGACATACATATGTATAGCACAGTGCACCTATGAGGCCGCATTTAAGACCTCCTCCTTGTCTGCTGTTGTAGGGCCCAGCAATGAAGGCTAACCAAGCAAGCACATAGAGTAGTAATGACGACGTCTGGCTACAGAGAACAGGTAGAATGATCGCAAGAGAATCCCTCCATCGTCGTTTGCATTCTTCTCAAAAGCTAAGATCAAAATAAACTCATCCCGATATAGGGACAATCTGGAAAACTCAATTCTTCGGTCCCCGAAATAAATAGGCAAATAGTGCTAAGAATGTTAAGCTTCTTTGTTAGTACCCCGGCTAGCCTTCCGATCATGCCCAGCGGGCGGGTGAAGGGTATCGGTCGCGCCACTTGTGTCGTACCGTGGAAGCACGGAAGCAATCTCGTCAAGCAACGTTTGCTCTTCACCCGGACCAAGTAGCGGCAAGCAGGATACGTAGTGAATCGGCTACCGCGACGCAGGTCAAAGGCCGTCATAGAAAGGTTCCTGAATGTGCCGCCAAAACAATTTATCGTATCGTCATCACGCCGTCGCGCGGGCCAGAACAGCTTGCGGAAACCTCGTCGCACCTTGCAGTATTTTAGCGGCTTCATTTCTGTTTGCCCTGATTCGGAAGGTTGCGTTTTCAGCGACGGCGCCGTGGCATTTTCCCAATGACCTGCCCAACACGGCGACGGGCATGTTTGCTCAGCTAGGCGACTCTTTGCCGTTCATTGCATACATTTCGGGTTTCATTTTGCTTGCTTGATGTGAAGCGCAAGTATTAAAGTCTCTTTCACGCCAGCCTCAGGCGGGCAAACACAAGCTGCCGACCTGTAAAGTTTTTGCCTTTTCCTTCTGTGCTTCATTCTCTATATTGCCACAGAGAAGTTTTGTCTCACTGCCTTCTGATTGAATTGAACTCGAGTCATACTGTTTCAAAATGAAGACATTCGTAGTTCAGCAGTTGCTGCTGACCTTGGCGGCCACTGCCTCAGTGCCGCAGTCTGTGTCTTACGATGGCCACAGCGTGTTTCGTGTGCCAGTCCATGACGACGGATCATTTATCCAGTCTGTTATTGACAAGCTTGACGTGTCTGTCTGGCAGCCTCCTACCAGGAAGGGGGCTTTCGCAGATATACAGGTTCCACCCAGTGTTTTGGAGTCGTTCAAGGAAGCTCTGAGTGGTTACGAAATTGTGACGATGCACCAAGATCTCGGCGCCTCCATGGCGGAGGAGAATGCCTATCATGACTACGCAGGTACGATATTCTTCTCCTCTGACCGCGCTGACCACTAATTTTTGAAATAGTCGGCTCCGCCAATAGTACTTGGTTTACCTCGTACCACGCATACAACGACCATCTACAGTGGCTCAGCGACCTAGCGGCGCAAAACTCCCAGCACGCGAAAGTCATAACTTCAGGAAGCTCTCTGCAGGGGAATCCAATCACTGGCCTTCAAATCTTCGGCAGTTCCGGCGGCGGCAAGAAACCCGCCATAGTAATTCACGGCACGGTGCACGCAAGGGAGTGGATAGGTACTATGGTCTGTCAACCTCCATGCTCGATTTCTGTTTACTGGCTCCCGGGCTAACATCTCCAACAGGTTGTCGAATATATCACGAATGAGCTTGTCACGAAGTACGGGTCCGATCAGGCCATTAAGGGGTTCGTTGATAAATACGACTTCTATATGTTTCCTGTCGTCAACGTCGATGGTAAGCTAGCATAGCTGATGTCGTTTCCTTGCTGTACTCACCTAACGCCTGTAGGGTTCAAATATACCCAGACAACCGACCGCATGTGGCGCAAGAATCGACAAACGACGGCGGGCAGCAACTGCCTTGGCCATGACATTAACCGTAATTGGCCATACAAATGGGGTGGCAGCGGCGCCTCGACCAACCCTTGTGCCGAAGACTTTCGCGGTGCCAGCGCCGGTGACGCACCAGAGACCAAGGCTCTCTCAGGCTTCCTACAGAACGTCAAGAAGGCGCAAGGAGTCAAGCTTTACATTGACTATCATTCATACTCGCAGCTCTTCATGTCTCGTATGTCGACGAAGCTTTTCTTTGATATGCTTGTCGTGTGAATTTTTGCCGCTGACAAAGAATTTCCAGCATATGGCTACTCCTGCGACGCGCGCCCGCCTAATGACGACGAGGTGCAGGCGCTTTCCAAAGGAGCCGTCGATGCTATTTACGCTGTACACGGGACGAGATTCAATTACGGACCTATCTGCGAAACGATCTATCAGGCGAGTGGAAGTAGCGTTGACTACGTCGCAGATGTCGTCCAGTCTGATTACACTTTCACCGCCGAGCTCCGTGATACTGGCAGGTACGGCTTTGTGCTGCCACCGAGCCAGATCGTACCGAGCGGCGAGGAAACATTTGCGGGCTTCCGTTATCTACTGGAAAACATGAAGTAGCGCGGGTGATACAGAAATTCAAGGTAGTTATATTCGAATGTTCAGCAAGGTGGTTAAGCTGTACAGTAGCACTCTTCTTTTAAAAATACTTGCAATACGAA
This sequence comes from Niveomyces coronatus, assembly GCA_018831755.1. Taxonomy (NCBI): domain Eukaryota; kingdom Fungi; phylum Ascomycota; class Sordariomycetes; order Hypocreales; family Cordycipitaceae; genus Niveomyces; species Niveomyces coronatus. The sequence continues at coordinate 10,656 of JAFEME010000618.1, forward strand.
GAAAACACAATTGTTCAAAGAACATGGCTCACTCAGAACAGTCCATAGCATCACCATATCCCTTAGCACTCTTCACGGGATCAAATAAGCCTTCCGGGTCGGTGAGTACTTGGGCTAATGCCTGGTTGAAAGTAACCAGCAAACCTCTGATCCACTCGGGTGTCATAAATTCGTAGCCCGGCCACAGCTGACTATACGAGCACCGGATGCTCAGCTTATCATCGAGTCTATTGATACCGGGCCACAGCTCAAGTAAAATCGGCGTATCAGCGCTCGTCTCTTTCCAAGGCGCCACCAGGTCGTGCGCGCGGCTGAAAGAGGGAAGCCCATCCATGTCAAGCGCGGAGTCCATAGCCGGGAAAGTCTGCAGGATGACGGAGCTGTCGAATCTTCGCGTCGACCTAGCAAATTGAATGCTAGGACAAGGCATCTCGGTAAAGCCTAGCGTGCTGGTATATTGCTTGTGCATCTCAGAGCAAATGCCTCGGTGCGTTAGCGGCTTGCCGTCATCGAATATCATACGGGTTGGCAGACCATCCAGCATCAATGCAAATGCGTCCATTGAATTGGCAGTGTGGCGTCCATGGAAAACACTGGCGAACTGCACATCGTAGTTGCTTTTCGGATCGGTCCCGACAAGGGTCTGGGCGAGTGTCATCGACCAGGCCGCCTGAACTACGGTCATGGGAGAAAAGAGCTGGTGTGACTTGACGCTAGCGAAAAGTTCACTGGCACTGAAATCACACTCGAGACTCTCGCTGGCGATGCCGACTTGTTTATCGACCGAAACAAAGTTGCGGCCTGGAGACTTGAATAGCCGATCACCTATTTTGAACGGAGAAGCACCGGCAAGACGCTGCGCCCAAAATATACCAGTGGCTAGCCAGTCTGATTTCAAGTGCTCCTCGACTGGTAACCTGACACCAGGGTTGCCCGCGCTGGAGATTGGGAGACCGTGATACGCTTCACCGATATCGCGAGCGAATGATTGTAAGCTCATCCCATCGTAAATAGGGTGGAACATGGAGAAAACCACGACACAGTGTTTCTCATCCTCGGATCGGACAATGGTTATCACAGAGCCGAGGTTATGAAGGTCAAATACCTCTTCTGCAGATTTCTGAGCATTGTCAATAGTTCTGTTCCAAAGGCTTCCCGGCCGCTCATCGTAGGTGGAGCAGGTGATTCTGACAATCGGCAGAGAAGCTCGCGGGGAGTTCGGAGAGAGAACACACTGCGCAAATGGCGCCAGCGGATGCTCGACTTGGACCCATACCGTTCGGAATGCGTCGCGGCCTTTCATGGCCTCGATAATGGCGTTTTCCAGGCGATAAGAATCGATGTGACCTCTGGCTAGGTATGGATAGTGCTCGACCCAAGGCTTGCTAATATTCATACCATTTGATTCCTCGATGCTAGCCAGCATACGGGTTTGGATACCGGTCGCCGGTAGCACCTCGATTATATCCTCACTAGGGATTCGGAGGGCTTGGGCGCAAGTCGCTCTGCAGGTTTGATCGAAGTGTTTCAATTTAGAAGCGAGTGGCAGAAACAAGATCTCTTCTTCATCCTCGATCTCGATAACTTCATCGCTGATAGACGCCGCTATTTCTTCGGCTTCCTTTAAACGAGACTCGTGCGCCACCATGATGGAAGAAACAACCTCGTCAAAAGTATTACCTACCAGCACATCTTTCATAGCCAATCCTTCGACACCTTGGAGTCGGAGTTCTTGCAAAAATTTCATCGCCCGGAGGCTGTCCAATCCATAAGAAGTGAGAGGAATCGATGTCGATTTGGCGTCAGATGCACTGTCACCTAGAATAGTAGTAACAATATACTGAAGCATCAGAGCAATACTCTCTCGGCTTTTCAAGTCTACAACCCCTTGGTAAGCCAAATTTGTGTCGATGGCGACATTTTGCGTGCAGGAACCGCCAAAGTCTCGTTGTGCGAGTTTCTGTAACGCTTTGCGGTCAATTTTGCCACTTGAGGTTCGTGGGACTTCCGGCACAATAATATACTCCACGGGTTGCATCCATCCAGGCAGTCCATCCTCAGCTGCCGCGCGACACATGGATACGATGTTCTTGTCAGAGACATCTGGGCCTATTTCCCGTGAGGCTACATAGGCGGCTAGGAAACTTCCATTGAGTACAACGGTAGCAACCTCACGAACAGACTCGACTTTTGCAACAATTGATTCGATTTCCCCAAGTTCCACGCGACGACTGTTGAGTTTAACTTGTTCCATGTTTAAGCGGCCAAGGATCTCAAGTTTCGGCTCGCCTTGTGGGCTCCAGACAACGCGACCTCTATCGCCAGTGCGGTAAATGGGCCCAAGTCCCAGCCCCGATGAGAAGGCCTTGGCCGTCTCTTCAGGGCGGTTCATGTACCCATACCCAACCATTGGTCCACCAAAGACAATCTCACCGGTGAGACCAAGAGGGACCTGAAGCAAGTCATCTGAGTTGGCGTCGACCAGGACAGCAGACGCACAGGAGAAGAGACTACCAGCAATGGAACCGCGTGTACCGAGCGCCGCATTATGCCAGGTGGCGCACATTGTCGCCTCGGTTGGCCCATAAATGTTGATTACTCTTTTGGGCTGCGCACCAGGCTCTCGAAGAGCGTCGAAGGCAAAGTTGTCGATAGCATATCTTGTGAGTGCCTCTCCGCCGGACACAATGGTCGTCAAAGTCGGAAGAGCCTTAGGCCGCAGAAGAGTTGCCATACTTGCAACGGTGAATATGGCGGTCGCCTCGAAAAAGTTGATGGTTTTTTCGATGTCGGAAAGCATGAGTGAACGCTCAGCCGTACAAACAGTTCCACCGTATCCAAGCGTGAGAAAGAGCTCCATCAAGGAGAGATCAAATGTGGGCATGGCAAATTGAAGCCAGCGCAATTCAGGGCCGACAGGTAAAGGTTCGAACGCGGCAGTATGCCCATTGACACCACACGTAGCCATAGCATGCGAGATCAAGACACCTTTGGGTGTGCCGGTGGAGCCACTCGTGTAGAGAATATAAGCCAAATCCGTTTCTGAGGGCGGGTGTGCACAGAGCGGCGTTTCGAGATCTATCTCGAACCCAGCTCGCCAACTGGTGATCTCGGTTGCATCAAACCATGTCAGCTTCTGAAGTGCCTCGGATGCTTCGGAGCCGTCTAGAAGATCGACGCCCGGGAATGAGACACTGCCGACACCGATGACGACTGAGGATCTCGTGTCCCTCACGATATCCAAGATCCGTTGAGGCGGGGCGTCCAGGGGCAGAGAGCATACAGCGAAACCCGCCTTGAGCATGGCGCAGACCGTGATATAAAAGTCGGCGCCAGCGGGAAGAAACAGCGGGATGGCCCGCTGGTTCTTAAAGGCCGGTGACCAGTTCAATGTCCGCTCCAGTAAGAGTAGCTCTTCTGCAAGTCCTTCGGCATCTGCATTGAGCTGGAGGTACGACCACTTCTGAACTTTAAATGAGTCATCAGTGACTGCCTCGACAGCAATTCTATCGGGAAACTCGGCGACGCGTCTCTCAAAAGATCCGTGCATCAAAGCCGGATAGCTTTGCTCGAGATGAAAATCAGATTTGAGTGTTGGTGGACGCCATGATTGTGGAGGGAAGTTGAGACTAGACATTGTAAGCTCCTTTGGAACGTGCGAGCATTTCTCCGTCGTTGTCATGGAGTTGCTGGACGCGAGGTACTTGGCAACAAGCTCCAGTAAGTGGTCAGCCAGTACCGCGGGTCCATGATCAGCATGAATAAGAAGAGTAAGGTTGGCGGTTTCGCCACCCTCCAGGGGCTGTACAGTCAAGTGTAGAGGCTAATAACATCATAGAGATTAGCAACGGAGCAATGGTCATACGCCTAGAAAACGAGGCTCACATGTGAAGCACTGCTAAGTCCAAGGATGGCAGGCTGGCTATCAATGATTTCGATTGCAAAGTCCAGTCCATCCGTAGTCGAGTCTGAAATTGGAAAGGCTGACAGCTGAACGTGTTCGGATGTGAAGGTCCGGGGCAAGTTGGCGCCAGTGATCGATGCACGAGTCAAGAAGTGCGCGGTGGCGGTTCCATCCGCTTCGGCATAGCTAGCTGCGAAAGCTACGTCTTCGAGATCCGTCACGGCGCCCACAAAAGCTGCAAAGCTCTTGAGAATCGAGGCATGAGATGTATATAGAGGGCAGGCTTCGATGACAGAACAGTGAGCATGCTGGACAGGGTGTTTCGCATGAGCCTCGCTGTGAAGAGCAAGATCATAGTACGGCAACTTTGTGCGCGGCGATTCGACTGGTTGCGCCTGTATGATGGCCATGGTGGTTGAATCTCCGCGGCTATCCAACAAACACAACACACTAGACAGGAGATGGCTTCATGAGATGATTCACGGAGATCAAGCTCAAAACAAGGGAGCGGAAGAGTGGTTGTTTATAAAAGGCCGTCCACACGGGTTGAAGCTGACATCGACATGGTGTAATCCCGTGCAGGTATGAATCCCGCTAGTACAGACGGTCAGGCCATGTGCAAATCTACCGCGATCGGTGGTCAGATCCGCCGTCACCTCATGGTTTCTAGAGTATGGATATTGCTGACTGGCGGTAGGGACAAGATACCGTCAGAGGACCCTTTACCCGTGCTGTATAAGGATGGCTCGCAATACCCGACATCAGATCGCCGGCGGTCGTGACACCCGTGAACCCATTGATTGTGCGGAAAATAGTATCGTTCGCACGAATAGGTTGCCTTCCTTAAACATCAAGGCTGGCCGCTTCTGCCGTCGGATATCTTGGCGCAAGTACGCCTGCGTTCCCTCTGTGCCGAACCAGAACTGTGATGCTGTACTGTACATTTGGGCTGTTTTTCTTCGGTCGGTTGTATAGCAGGGCTGCTTACCCAAACAGGTGCTTTGGGGCGGCGGAGCACGCGGACAGATTTGGTCAGCTTGACGACGGAAGACTCAACCAAAGTCAGGCGGCTCAAAACCATCTCCATGGTCAGGCTGGCGCGTCTGACATCAGCAATACTGTAGGCGACCACTCTATGCAGGCAAGCATGTATGTACGAAGTTGCAGCAGTGGTTGGCTCGTCCGATTGTCATGCTGCTCGTGGCGGCGTTCCGGCGACGTAGCCCCGACCGTGCGAGCCTGTAGCGGCTGACCTATAAGGTTATCGAACAGCGTCGAAGATGCGCTAATTCATTGGAATTTTTTTTTTTCGAGGTGCAACAGTATTATTTTCAGCTTGTTTTTTTTTTTTTTTTTTTTTTTTTTTTTTTTTTTTTTTTTT
>JAFEME010000619.1:0-15801 GCA_018831755.1 Niveomyces coronatus
ACAACCCCCCCCCCCCCCTCCCCCCGCCTTGCCGCTGCAGTGTCCTGTCTTGAATCGTCTGCTTTCAGAGACATGTCGCAGTTTTTATTTTTATTTTTATTTTCTCCTGACCATAATGGCAAACCAGGCTGAAATCGTAACACAGCAGTCTCATCATTCGTGCATAATATAAATCCGTGAGTAGAGTATTCTAGGCGAGAGCGAGAAAATTAGGAGACGAGAAAATAAGAAGAAGAAGAAGACGACGAAGAAAAAGTAGTAGAAGAAGAAAAAGTATACACACACGCACACACACACATACACACACCACCCCTGCTACCCAAACACCTTCAGGAACCCCCAGATCCCCAGCCCGCTCAGCACCGGAATCGTCACATTGTCATCCCACCCAAACACATCCACCATCTCGCTCGCCGACGCCACCAGCCCCGACACCGCCGACATGATGCCCAGCGCCGCCGGTCCCGTCACCGACCACACCCTCCCCACCACCTCCTCCTCCCCTCCTCCTCCTCCCAGCCATCCCAGCATGCCCGTCGTTACCGCCCTCGGCAGCGCCAGCCTCCCCGTGAACATGAAGCCCTCGTCCCCCGGCATCGGCCCCATCGTCGGCGCCAGCCACCCCCAGAAGAACCACGAGGTCGCCGCCCCCACCGCCAGCGCCGCCAGCGACCCGGCCAGGCTCTTGCCCCGGCGCAGCCGCACCGTGTGCCGCCCCCACAGCCGCCCAAAGGTGCTCGCCGCCGTGTCGCACCAGCTCAGCAGCAGCACGCTCACCACACCGACGTCCTTGGGCAGCCAGCGCAGCACCGCCCACGCCCCGAGCAGGTACCAGATCACCCCGTTGTACCCGCCGTACTCGCTCTCCCGCATCAGCGCCCCCAGCCCCCGCACGTACACCCGGTTCACCCGCGCCGACCGGTGCCGCACCACGTCCGTCGCCGCGATCGGCACCAGCGCCGTCATCAGGTACGGCGCCACCGCCCGCGTCTGCGTCCCCGTCGTGTACAGCCACACCACGAAGAAGCCGATGGATACGTGCAGCGCCTTGCGCGGCACCTCGTGCCGGTGAACGAACGTCCGGAAGTGCCGGTGGATCGGGATCAGGCCCAGCGGGCTCGGGCTGCGGCTGAGGTCTCGCCAGCTCCAGCCCCCGCCCCCCGGCTGGGGCGGCGCGAGGAACGACCCGTTGGCCCTGTTCGTGGGTTGGTGCGGCGGCTGCGGCTTGTCGTCGCCGGGGGCGCTGCCGTCGGACGGCGAAGCGGACAGGGGCGGCTCGGCGATGCGCGGCGTCATGCGCGACAGCTTGCGGGCGTCCAGCGGCGACCTGCTGCGCGTGCGCGACTTGCGCCGCCCCGCCCCGCCGCTGCCGCTCTCGTCGTCGGATGCTGAGGCTGGGTCCGCGGCCGGCTGCGACGCGGCCGAGGCGTTGCCGCCGCGACGTGCAGCGGAGCGCGTCCGCGGTGCCGTGTACTCGTCGGCATGCTCGGATAGGGTAGGAGGTCCGGCCACGTCGGCATTTGCAGCTTTGCGGCGAAGCGACATGATGGCGTAAAAAGTCGACGAGGACAAGATGGATGGGGTTGCCTCTCGAATAAGTTGTTGTATGACGAGGTATGCGGCGGGGGTTTGTGTCGCGAAGCGGCGTTTGGAAACGGCGTGTTTAGCGATGGGCAGGCAGGGTAACGAGAAGCAAGGAAGCAGGTGAGCTTGACCAGAGAAGATCAGAGATAAATAGACTGGAAGAATAGATGGGCGCCTTGAAGTACGAAGCGATTAAGAAAAAAAAATAATCAAAGACGAGGCTCGGCGAGGGTCAAGGTTTGCGCTGCGTGCGGGTAATGCAAGATTTATTATTATGAAGGGAAAATAAGGCAAAAAAAAAAGTGAACCCAAGTTATACAGCTGACGAACAGGGAAAGAAAGGGTTTTATGGGGCAAGCCTTGCACCTTTGAAATTTCCAGAGACGCTGCTGCACTGGCTTTTTTTTTTCTTTTTTTTTTCTTCTCACGTTGTGTTATATTTGCCATGTGTCCTTGACGCCTCCCATTAGTTTTTATACGAGACTACACTTTCAGATGGAAATCGAGGATACAGAAATAGCGAGGACGAGGAGGCAGATGGTCGCTGGCTTGCGCCACAGTAACAAAATACAACCAACCTTCTGTGATGGAACGGTATTAAAGCACGTGGACCAGCGCCTCACTTTGCGGCTTAGTAATGAGACCCCGAGAAGGAAAGACACACTGTGTCCACACTGTGGGACACATAGACTACGCGGCTAATCCAGCAATGCTGATAACTCATCAACCTTTCTTCTGCCGTACGGTGCAACATGATTAGCTCCAATCAGTTTACATGGCAAGCGGACGGTGACCGTGATTTAGCAAACTGGTGCCCTGAACCGACGCCTGAGACCCTCCAATGAGCCTCGCGTACACATCACCGCCGGCTTTCGACGCGTTCGCATCTGCCCACTCTCCACCGCCCTCCCGGTCCCATCCACGCACACACACACACACACACACACACACACGCAAGACAGCCCTCGGCTCCTACGCCTTTGCCAGCCCCAGCTCGCGGATGAAAATGTCCGCCGCCCGCTCGGCAATCGCCAGCGCCACGCTCATCGTGTTGCATCCCACGTCCCCCGGCGCCACGCTCATGTCCGCCACCCTGAGCGCCTCCACGCCGTAGACGCCCAGGCTGCCGCTGTCCACCGCGCCCCCTCGACCCCGCGGCATCATGCGGCACGTGCCCATCGAGTGCCACGACGTGCTCACGCGTGCCCGCACAAACGCCCTGATGGCCGCGTCGTCCGCCGCCGAGTACTCCAGGTCCGCGACGTCGGGCCCCGGCGCCCGCTCCAGCTGCGACGCCGCCGCCGCCGACCCGGGGGCGAACGCGGGGTGCCACTGCGGCACCTCGCCGCGGTAGCAGGAGAGCCGCCGCATGATCTCGCGCTGCTTCTTGTACCCCCACAGGTGCTTCTCCATCTCGGCCGGGTCCGAGAGGAGCCCCGTCTCGATGTCGAGCGCGTCGTCCAGCCCCGGGCCCGTGATGTGCACGTGGCCCCGCGGTATGTGGCCGAGGGTGAAGCCGGAGACGCCCAGGTACTGCCCCGGAACGGTGCCCTCCGGGGAGAAGCCCGGCGGCCTGCGTTTTCCAATTAGCACTTGTACGCCGTCGGCATGCCCCGTGAGCAACACTACGGCCGTGAGAAAGCGAGAACGCCTGTGCCTGAGTATATGTACACAAGTTGACTCCCATTCACTTACGTGCTGCACAGTGTCATCATGTAAATGGCCCTGCTTGGCCTGTCGGCGCAGTAGGCCTTCCAGTAATCCTGAAAGGCAGGGCTCATGGCGGTGACTTCGTCATCGGTCGGCCGCAGCTTGCCTTGGACATCCTGCCCATTGTAGCCGAGAAGATCCCTGCGTTCGGTGAACATGACTTCCGGGTTCATCAGCCCAAAGGTCAGATCGCTCAGCGTATCTTCCGGACCCAGGTTCGTGCGGTACGCGTAGCCGAGCAGCTCGTGGTCGTTGTACGACGCGCCCACGCCCCTGTTCTCCGCCACCACGGGCACGCCGGCGCGGCGGAGGACGTCCGGATGGCCGACGCCGGACCGCTGGAGCACGGCGGGCGTGCCCAGCGCGCCGCAGGACACCACCACGAGCCTGCGTGCGCGGACCGTGCGTTCTGGCGATGTCTCGGTGTCGGCGCCGCCGAAGCGCGGGTTGCGACGAAACACGACGCCAACCGCCCGGCCGCCCTCGATGAGGACGCGCGACACCTGCGACTCGACCACGACGTGCAGGTTGTTGTGCTTGCCGTCCCGGAGGCGAGGATGGAGGTACGTGTGTGCTGTGTCCTGACGGGTGCAGCCCCCGTGGGCTACGTAACGGTTCGAGCGGCCGAAGGCGTTGACCGTTGTGGTGTTTTGCGCGTCGTCAACTTCGGGGTATCCGACCTTTTGAGCGGCCGCGAAGAAGTCGTCTTCTAGCTTTGTGGCGGTTCGCGTGCCCCTCGAGACGTGGACGGGGCCGTCGTAGCCGTGGACCTCAGGTGACCCTTTGCCGTGAAACGTCTCGAACTGTGACCACGGCGTGAGCGCGAGCAGATCGGCGAAGGCGAGGCGTACTGTTGCTTGGAGAGGACCAACAAAAAAGATGGTGACATGATGATCGAGAAGCATCGTCCCCGAGTACGAGAAACCCGACAGGTACCACTGACCTTTTTCAGATACGGAAGCACTTCGTCCGCGGACCAGCCCGGCGCCTCCCAGGCATCGATGTCGCTACGCTGGGGCCGGCTGTAGGCGCAGTAGTTGATGGACGAGCCGCCGCCGAGGGTGCCGCCCGCGGGAATCACGATGGAGGGGCGGTCGACCTGCTCGGAGGCCCTGGCCGGGTACTGGACCGTGTAGCTGCTGGACGGGTCCCCGTGGGCGAAGAAGAGGCCGATGTTGACGATGGTGGGCTCCTGCCAGTTGTCCATGCCGCCCTCGACGACGAGGATGGACAGGCTGGGGTCGGCCGAGGCGAGCCGGGAGGCCACGACGCACCCCGCTGTGCCGCCTGCAGGAGGAGGGAGAGGTCAGCGAACCTGCGTTCTCGTGCTGTGATTGGTGCGACTGACCGCCTGCGACGATGATGTCGACCTCGTCGATGGACGCGGGCAGATCCTTGTACAGGCCCATCTTGGGAGTGTATATCGGAGTGATGTGGTGATGAGGCGCGGAAAAGAGAGTCGAGGGTTGGGTTCGCTCAGCTTCGGGATTTGGACGTACAAACTTTACCCCTTTTATGCTTCAGTCGATTACGTCGAATGCACGAGGCCGAGACGTGATCCGGGAACGGCCAGTTGGAGCCTATTTATCATACCTGTGGCCGCACAATCCCGACGTCCCATGCTCCCCCGCGCGGCGCCAGTGATGCTATGCCCGACGATCGGGGTACGAGACTAGTTCGCGCAGCAGCTCGAGTGTACAAAGTGACCCTCGTGGCGTCGTGACTTGCCTGTGTGGGGGGGAGGGGCTGTCGGCGAGCAGCAAGCTCTAGGCTAGTTACAAGACGGCATATCAAACGGATAATAATGGAGGGTGGACATGGTCTATCAGTCAACACATATGTATCAAATTAGTGCTCACCATCTCCATATGGGCTCGTTCTATACCCATACGCGGCGAGAAACTGACGATGTCTGTATGTTGGCTGCTGCATGCTTCACTTGTGCTCGGCGGTGACAAGGAGGACTACTATGGGCACAGACAATTACGTATTGTGAGACTTGGACACATGCAGTGAACGTACGTGAATCCGAGCAGCTCAGGCCATCATCTCCGAGAACCCTGCTCGGGCTCGCTGCCGGCGGAGAACACAAACCCCGGCACAAACCTAAGCTTTCCTAGGAGAGTCGATCGCCAGTCATTCGGTCAGCCTTCTTTCTGTTCGGCGACCACCAAATTGACAGGTTGGATGGGCTTGTCCAGGAACGTGCCAGAGGACCCCATGCCCGGGTAGGAACATGATCTCCCTCCGGTCCGCCGGAAAATGCCATGCTAGGCTCGACGTGCTTAATCCTGGGGTTGGAAGGCGAGGAGGTGGCCTAGGCCACTCGGGATCTCCGGAGATGTACGGATATCAAACGTCCCTCTTTGACGCGGCGCTGTTTATTAGCCATACTCCGCAAATTGTCGTTCCGGGGACCGTTGCTCTAGTCTGTTGTCGTTCCAGGGAAATGAACTCGGAATTTTTTTTTTTTTAAAAAAAAAAGAAAAGAAAGTCATTCATCCGGTATTAAACGACAAAAGGTATGACATCGTTATGGGTAACCCCCTGTGAAGAACGACACACCGACTTTATTTTTTTTTTGACCGAGGGAAATAGATGAAAGGGGCTACCATGATTCGAGGTAGCTCCCCGGATTTTCCGTATGGAATGTTATAACCACGCTTGAGACGGCTCGCCCGGCCCATCTCTCCACGATCTAGAACGACGGAACGAATGAAGTAGAGGGGTGCTCACAATGTACGCCCAAGGACAGCGAATTACGTGCCGAGTTGGAATTGGTAATGGCGTAGCCTTGGAGCGCAAAAATGGCCGAGGCATCTTTTTTCGAGATATCCTGTATGGATCTATGAACGAGGAGAAAAAGACTGTGAGGAGCTTAAGAGGCTCTTCTGCCGCAGGCGCCCTTGGAAACGATGAGGTGAGGCGTGACGAGAAGATACTTTTGTTCAGAATGCAAGCTGTCAGATTACTGAACATCCCCTTGACACGAAATAGGCGCTGCCGAGAAAGCGGCGCATGAGATCACCGTGAGCCAGGCATACTCGCCTTAATTGCTACCGCCTTAATTGCTACAGCAAGTTTTGTGTGTGCACGATGTTCTGACTGGGAGAGAAGATTCTCGGGCATGATAAAGGGGATCGCCTCCGCGAAGTCATCTTGGGCGAGCCCCATGCGGCCCGTACCATTACGCTTCTGAAAAGGGTCTGAGATGAAGAATGCTCGAATGGTAGCGATGCACTATGTTTTACTTTTCTTCAACCGCGTCATCCTCGGCGGGAGGTACCGACATATAGAGGTGCTTCAGCCGACTCGATGCGGTTTCTGGACCGGCTTGCATTGGGCAGCATGATAAAGGGATCGCGCTTAGATATAGCGAGATTCCTGGCCAAGCATAGTTAGCATCTGTATCATTGTCTGTCTGGATGTCTTTGCAACCTTCCGAAAACCGCTATTCTTTCGTTTTACCTTTCTCTCAGTCAAGGCTTCGGCCTCGGCTTCACTAGAGGCGGCGGTGGCGAGATGGGAGGAGGTGCCGAGGGTGCGGGTGTGCTTCACCCACGACGGTCCATCATGAGTTTGGAGTTGCAGACTTATTCAAGGAGAAAGAGAGAGGGGGGGGGGAGTATGTGTGTGCGTAGGTGTGTGAGTAAGAGAGAAAGAGAAGCAATAAGCAATGCTATGCTTGGGGCCTTCTGTCACTCCTGGAGAACAGAGGGCATGTAGTAGTGCCCGAGTGTTGATGAGGATAGGAAACGAGTCACGGATATTCAGGGCCCAAGACAGTCTTTAACTACCATTTTCAGAGTAGCACGGTCGGAAATTCTATATGTACAGAACTCGGTGGAAGTCAGCCCTTGTATTCGTCGTGTTTCGACGTTACGCAGACGAACGCACGCACCGCCCTATTTACTCTTCATTTTTTTCTCCTTGTCCCAGTGGAATGCTGAACCAAACGGTGACGGCCCTGAACGACAAGACTCTGCTTACTGCGCAAAACCTGAGCCAGTTGCGACAACATGCAGCAGCCAAACGACGACGTGGCTCAGATACTCTCGCAAAATGCATACTCCATCTCGCTGGCCGCCTCGGGCGTCAAGAGAGCCGACGGCGCGCAGTTGGGCTCCAACAGCCCGTGCGAAGACTGCTTCAACCGCTTCCAGCCACTTCCCTTATGGAACGGCGACGACTGGGTGGCCGCGACCGTTTTCGACGGTCACAACGGGCGACAGACGGCAAAGTATCTAGAAGAGCAGCTTCTCGGGCTCGTGAAGAGTAGGCTGGAAGAGCTCAAGCCGGATTCACGCACTGATAAGGGCATCGAGCACGCCATCGAAGCGGCCTTTACCGATCTCGACTGTCGCATCATCGACAACTACGCCAACTGCGCTGACAGGAGTGACCTCACCCTTGAAGACAAGATACGCTATATGCAGCCTGCCATGTCCGGCTCCTGTGCCCTGTTGGTCCTGTACAACCCTGCTGCAAAGACTGTGTACACGGCCTGCACCGGTGATTCCGGGGCCATCATAGGACAGCAAATGCCCGATTGCAAATGGAAGCCCGTATCGCTCTCGGAAGACCAATCGGCCAAGAATGAGGCAGAGCTGGCGAGACTTCGGCGAGAACACCCCGGCGAGGAGATCGCCGTCGTGGATGGTAGAGTCCTGGGGCTGGCGGTCACGCGCGCTTTCGGCAACTTCGGCTGGAAGTCGTCGCAGGAGACACAGGCCGAATTTAGCAAGAGGTTCCTGAGCTGGGGCGCCAAGACCGACATCCCCACGCCGCCGTACCTGACGGCGAGACCTGTAGTCACCGTGACCAGGGTGGCGGAGGGAGCGGCGGCGTTCCTGGTCATTGCCAGCGATGGCCTCTGGATCGAGTGCACGGATGAGGAGGTGGTCGATCTCGTGGTGAGGTGGCTGGAGGCGCAGCCGCACTGCAGCCTCGACGCCATGGACATGAAGCTCGAGCCGACTCCGCCGACGGTGTGGTGGAAGAGAGATCCGCAGGAGGAATTGAGGCACGCTCCTGGCTTTGATTTCATGCAGAAGTACAGCGGCGGCTTCGATACCAGGTTCATATATGAGCGGACGACGGTTGAGGACCTCGACAACGTCGCCGTGCATCTGCTTCGCAACGCCCTCGGGGGCAACCACCGAGAGCTTCTGAGAGGCAAGCTCGCCTACGAGGCGCCGTATGCGAGACACGTGAGGGATGACATTACCGTGCAAGTAGCCTTTCTCTAGGCCGGTCGGTGACGAGATGGGAGTAGTTGGTACCTCGATATCTGTCAAGGAGTCTATAGAGGCATGAGCCGCGATTCGAATAACTCAAGTGTCTGCCGCGGCCACGATGACGATCCCGTGTCTTTCGGTGCCGCTTCATCGGCCGCCAGCTTTTGCTTTTGCCCCGGGCTCATTTTCGACGCAGCTAAAGCTGTCGTTTCCTCATCTTTGTTCGAGTCTTCCTTTTACTTCTGACGCCTGGTCGGATCCAGTGGTAGAATTAGTGGTGGCCAGTCCCGCGACAATATGGAAATGCCAGTAGCTGATGCGCTCACACGTTCATTGATAAATGAGGCTTAAACGTAGTGACGTATGTACTTCATTCAGCACCACCTACCTAAACTCGGACGTGTTCGAGAAAGACATGGAGCTAAGCCCGCGTCTGACATCACGGTGCTAGCTCGTGAATAGCCCGACCGGCTGCCGGAAAGGGGCATAACTCCCGTCGCCTAGTAAGGAAGTCCGAGTGCAATGGATACGACTCGAGTAGGCTGTGCCCGGGACCCGGGGGGGGGGGGGGGGGGGGGGGGGGGAGAGTCATAGATGGAATGCCCGCCGATCTACGACCCGTAGAGAGCGCTAGCCACGTCTCGGCTATCGCGCAGTAGAAGATGAATCAAGGCTGTTGTTGTCGTTATCTGTATATGCCATCGTCCCTACTCATGGAGTTTCTAACAAAGATACTCAGGCCATGGTTAAGCATCTCATGAGAGCCTGCCGCACAAGGCGAAGCGGTAACAGCAGGCACAGGGTCAACCAGCTACGTCGAGCGCCATCAAGATACATTTCCATTTATTCACATCAACGCATCACCTAGCTTATCCGATACATATTCTTCCACCTTTTCCCACGAAGCCCCCTCCAGCGCCGTGCCCTTCAGAATCGCTATGTTGTCGTGATTCAAAGGCCCGCGCGACATGGACAGGCCGTCATAGCCGTACCACTGCGACCAGAAGACTCCCTTCACATGCTCTCGGGCGCCGTCGGTAAAATGAAAGTCGAGTCGTCGCATCTCCTCGCCGTAGTCTTCGCTAGGAGCATCCGCCGCGGCGAGGAGCTCCTCCTCGTTGTTCACCGGCATCGCCATGCCATATGCCCGGTCCACCTTGGCCTTCGGGATGCTCCAGAAGTTGACCAGCTTGTCCATGTCCCAGAAGACGACGTGGTCCCAGCGTCGCTCAATCCGTACAATGTGGCGAGACGGCACATGGCCCTCGGCTGCGGCATCGTGAACCCACTCGTTCAGCGGCTTCGATGACGTCTCCATGTCCCCCCCGCTCCTGTAAACGACCACGAATTGTCTGGGGTCCACGTTGTCGTCGTAACGCAGCCGGTTCAGCAGTTGATCGATCGATCCCATGTCTTTCAAGCTGCCGCCCCTGAACCCCCCAAAACCGCCAATCGCCACGGCTGGTCTGGAGCCGGGAAGGACGGAGGCAAGCTTGCGAGGCAAGTACGGTTGGTCGACGTTGAAAACCCACATCGGGTAGCTGACCTGGAGCTCTTCCAGCTTCTGTTGGCGAGAGCGCTGTGCCGTCATGACGACAAGATATCTGCACTCGTTTTGATCTTCGTAGCAGTGAGTTTTTATGCAGCGTATATTTGTCGCATTATTCGTGACAGTCCCGCAAAAACAATAGGGATCAAAGACTAGTTTGGTGGTAGGAGAAGATCGCGTCGTTTCTGCTTCACAAACTGTACCTTGTCTAGATGTGATACAGATGACATGGAGAGAAGAATGACAATTTAAAGAAACACATGACTCGTAGAAATGTAACTTTGTCCGCAATCGCTTTTGTGAATTGAGTCACAGGCCGAGGCGCTCATCTATCATGGGTCAGCATGGCGTGTCGTCGCAGCCGCCATCTCGTTAGCTGAATTCCAACTGCCGAGTGAGGCAGTGCTCTTAGACCATGAATCATCAATATCAGCGGCAACATACGTCGATGTTAAGAACTTATATCGAGCGACATGATCTGAAAGTTGGGTTCTGTACAGCCTGTAGACACTCTCGAACCAGTGGCCATCTTTCACATCTCTCCGGTTATCGTTGCACAAGTCCATCCCTCTATTTCTTCATGTACTACGCGCTTAAACGGCGCTTCATCCTCTGATGTAATGCAGAGCATAGCTGTGCTTTGAACTGTTGGATTTTGCGCTACTGGCTCTGGATAGGGAACTTCTCGATACAACGCAACGTAACAAGAGAGTCTTCGGAACAAATGCGACGGGTCATTGGTGGAATCAGGCACGGGAGGATGCGATTATAGTTAAGGAGTCCCGGCAAACTGGACCTTTTCAGCAAAAGAGGTGTCTCATGCCATTTCAAGCACAATCTATAATGTTCACCGACCAGAAACTCTGCATTTTTGCCCTTCAACGCCCGCGGCTGATGCGGAGTGCCAATCATGAGCATGATCGAGAACCTGACTTGCTAATCACTGAACTTTTTCTTCCCTTTTTTTTTTCCTTTTTTTCTCTTTTTAATGTGTGACACGTTGAGGCTATTGATTGAGCTGGAATCGTGTTATGCTGACTGCAAGTTTCGTGGCTGGCCATAGACTCAGTACGTGGCTCTTGGCCTTATAGCGTATGACACAATACCGGGCACACGAAAAGCATTACAGCTTACAGTGATGGTTTACGCATCAATACATCTTCTCTTGGCGATCTTGGTGGATAACTCGCATTTCGTGATACGTTCCGGCGTATTTCTACTCCAATAAATGTTCAACGCTTCGCCGAAGCTATGGAACATCTTTATGTCTGCAGGTATGATGTTGGCAGATGCACTAATTGACTTGATTTACGGTCAAAGGTCAAGCCTCAATATGAATTAGCTTCTTTTACTAATGCTAAGAATGGACGCTTAGTGCAAGAAGTCAAGAACGACTTAATCTGACTCGTCCATTATCGAGTCATGGGCTCTTTTCAGCTTTTTGTCCTACCCCATGAGCGGAATATACAATGGATAGAGATCGCGGCGCATGATCGCATGGAAAATCTTCCATGTGAGGTCGAACTCTTTATCGTCTATGGTCAGCAGAGTACCACCATATGTTTGCCTGAGACTCAACGTCTTGGAACTCGTTTCTCTTCGAAGTTCGTCTCTGAACTTGTCGAGCTGTTCCTCGTTCCATGTTGACGTATCACGTATCAAGCAAGGACTGAAGCGGCAGAACTCCTCTGGCCAACATGCTCGGTTCCTTACCCCCGAACCAATCTCGGCCCGAGAGAATAGTTGCCTTTCGCGCGGAACAGGATCCCCTGTATCAACTGCTCCATCACCACCCGGAAGAGGGTGAGGATTTCCAGGCTTGGGCGCTGGGCTGACTATTATGGGAACGGATATAAACAGGGCTGGACTCTCGTCGAAGGAGAAGCAAAGTCCGTCGGGCGCCTTCGGTTCTTGCTCGCCCATGACGGGGCTTTTGGCACGAGAGGCAGCACGCGTAAGGTCTCCACGTCCGACGCGAGCGCTCTGGTGACATTCAGGAGGTGGTACACCTTTTGGTTCTCGACTGTGCGCGGGCATATTGTTTGCCTCGATAGAACGCCTATATCCGCGACCTGAGAAAGCGCCGATGATGTTTGTACGTTGTCGGCCGCTGCGAGATCCACGAGGCCTTGCACGCTTTGGTGTTTGGATGCGCGGGACAGGACAGTTGGCATGCGTAGCGCGCTCATCGTCGGAGAGTTTTGGAGTGGATGTGAGCTCTCGCTTCTTTCCATCATCAGTACCATGCCCATCGTCGACACAAGGTAGTGTATAGAGGTGCTTTGGCTCTTCGTCGTCCGCGGCGGGGCTCTTCGCCCGAGTCTCACACTCATCATCGGAGATTGTCGAAATTTCAATGATATCTAGCTCTTTGTTGCTCGTTTCGGAGCTCCTGATGTGAATGTCATTCTCGTAATTGGTTTGAATCAAAGTGTAGATGGGCATCGGCTCTTCGTCGGCCGTAGCAGGACTCTTGATCCGAGTATCACATTCATCGTCGTCGGGCAATGTTGTGAGGTCAACGAGCACGAGTTCCTCATCGCTATTGCCTTGAGTAAGACTTCCATCTTTCAGAAATGACGCAGACATTGTTACTGGTAATTGTGTTATGGCTGAGTGCGTGGATGAAAACGTGAAAAAGAAGGTCTCGGTTCTGAGAGGACAGAGAGAAGCGCGACATATTCATAGGCCCTGACGCAAGTATGTGCTACAAAGCAAACGGTGTAACAAGGATTAGTGAAACAAAGAATCTCGTGCTTCTGAGTCAGGGCTTTCCAAGCCGCGGCCGGTCGGAACACCATCACAAAGAAACATTTGCCGCCGGAGAGCGAGAAGCAAGCATCGCGTTTGCGAAGGACTTGTCTGGCTCGGGAAATTTGTCGCGCAGAGTGAGCTGACAATGTATTTATGCTGGGTTCCAGGTTGAGTATTGAGATATCCATCGTGGCAAATCGAGACAGCAAAGAAGTGCTCGAGCCTAGTTAGGTAAGGTAGTACAGAAAGTCTTGAACGGTGCATTGATATTGTGATACAGAATAACTAGCACCGAAACCTTCTGATGTGGAACAATCTCTTTCCTTCTTAACTATCTTGTTCAAGCTTGGATGGGCCGCAGCGCAGCCTATGAGCCCCAAGTATCACAACGAGGCTGCCTGCTCGGCGAGCCTATTTTGGAGAACCACTACATCGTGCCATGATTTCCCTAACTGGTGAAGCCGAATATTGTGAGGATATGGCGCAGTCTAGGGTACGTGGACCGTGTTGATACAATTGATCATGATTCTGGCAGTAATTGAACGAGCGGGCAATTACGAACGATTCCAGCGGCTTGAATTGGAAGCGGCCCGGAACTTACCGGTGATCCCCCGGGTTGACTTTTCCAAAATAGGACTAATGCCCGGAGCTCTTTGATGGATGGTGGGAGAAGCACGTGCCGATAAGAAACTGGCTTCTGATAAGATCAATTGATGCCTCCCAAGACCCAAAAAAAAAAAGAAAAAAAAAAGAAAAAAAAAAGAAAAAAGTCGTTGATCGGGCCTTCACGCCGTAGACCTGTCTACACGCCATATCACCCTGTATATCTATCCAATACACGTCATGTGTCCGGCAACGGTACAGGCGCAAAAAAAACCCAGGGCCTGGGACGGGCTGTCTCCCGGGCTGTCGCCCTGGATCCTCGAAGCCGTCTCCGCCATGGGCTTCGCGCAGATGACGCCGGTGCAGGCGGCCACGATGCCGCACTTTCTCGGCAACAAGGACGTCGTCGTCGAGGTGAGCACGCCCCACCGTCGCGCGTCTTGCTGCCGATCCCGCCCGTCAAGAGGGGGAAAGGCGGCGGTGAACTATTCTATCCGCCGCTCTCCGTGCTGACTGACAAGTTCAGGCCGTGACCGGCTCCGGCAAAACCCTCGCCTTTCTCCTGCCCCTCGTCGAGCGCCTGCTGCGGCAGCCCGAGCCCACGAAGCGACACCACGTCGGCGCCATCATTGTCTCGCCGACGCGCGAGCTCGCCGCTCAGATCCACGCCGTCCTGATCTCGCTTCTCGAGCTTCACGCCGCGTCGGCCGAGATCCTGCCCTACCTGAACCAGGACGAAGATAAGCGGCCGGCCACCGTCGCGCCCGTCATCGTGCCCCAGCTGCTGGTGGGCGGCACCACCACCCCGGCCCAGGATATCGCCTACTTCATGCGCCACAGCCCGAATCTCCTCATCTCCTCCCCCGGTCGCCTCGTTGAGCTCCTATCGTCGCCTCATGTCCACTGCACGCAGTCGTCCTTCGAGTCGCTCGTTCTCGACGAGGCCGACCGCCTGCTCGACCTCGGCTTCAAGCAAGACTTGCAGAACATCCTGTCACATCTGCCCAAGCAGCGCCGAACCGGCCTATTCAGTGCCAGTGTGAGCGAGGCCGTCAGCGAGATTATACGCGTCGGCTTGCGCAATCCGGTGAAGATCGAGGTCAAGGTCAAGATGAAGGATGGCGGCATCCTGGAGGACCGCCGGACACCGGCCAGTCTACAGATGACGTACATGGTCCAGCCGGCAAGCCGCAAACTTCCGGCGCTGGCGCAATTATTACAAAAACTACCTATCATGCCACAAAGAAGCATCGTCTTTCTCTCAACGTGTGCCGCCGTCGACTACTTTCAACACACTATGCCAAGAATACTACCGGATGGGCTGTCATTGGTGCCGCTGCACGGCAAGCACCCCGCCAACGTGCGGGAGAAAAACTTCAAGAAATTCCTCTCATCAGTATCACCAACAGTTCTCTTGACGACCGATCTCGCGTCACGGGGACTAGATATTCCACAAGTCGATCTGGTTGTACAGATTGACGCACCATCGGATCCAAAGGTCTTTATCCACCGCTGTGGGCGTGCAGGTCGTGCCGGGCGCAAGGGTCTCGCTGTGGTCATGCTGCATCCAGGTCCCGAGGAAGATTACGTTCGCTTTCTTGACGTTCGCAAAACGCCCATCACGGCATTGACACGGCCCGAGGTAGGCATTTCGGAGTCGGAGGCCAAGGCAAGCACAGATAAGATTCGCAGTCTCTTACGCGAGGATCGTGCCATTCACGACAAGGCGCAGAAGGCATTTGTAAGTTGGGTCCGCAGCTACAATGGCCACCAGGCAACATCGATATTCCGGACGGCGGACCTCGACTGGGAGGACTTGGGCCATGCGTGGGGTCTGCTACGGCTGCCGCGCATGCCAGAGTTGAAGAAGTGGAAGGGGGACAAGATGCTGGGCGTCGAGATGGACTGGGAGACGTTCGCGTACAAGGACAGGACGCGAGAGCAGGCACGGCAGGACGCGCTAGCGGAGGAACGCAGCGGCGCCGCGGCGGAGAAGGCCGAGGAGGCCAAGAAGAAGCGCAAGAGCAACGCGGCGTGGAGCGGGCGAGCGGAGCAGGAAGAGGCGCGGGAGGCGCGCAAGGAGAAGCGCCGCAAGAAGCGGGATGCCGAGCGGGCGGCCAACATGACGGAGCAAGAGAAGGGAGAAGACGCGGAGCTGCAGGACCTCATTCGGCAGGTGAGGGCGCAGAACCGGGCCAAGAGGGAAGCGGAGACGATGATCCGGGCGCAGGATAAGGAGGAAGAGTTTAAGGGATTTGATGACTGACGCGGGGTCGTCTACATTAATGAGGCAATTGCATATATGCAGGTTTTTTTTTTTGGGTTTTTCTTCTTTTTTTTTTTTTTTTTTTTTTTTTTTTTTTT
>JAFEME010000620.1:2312-15725 GCA_018831755.1 Niveomyces coronatus
GGGTAATGTTTGTTTCAAAGAGCTTCAAAGTGTATGCGCCAGCACAGACTTGCTGACGGCCACCAGATCGTTCTCTTGGTATGTCATTAAGCCCCTTCAGGGTCGAATGCACTGCGGCATACAATAGCAGCTTTGGATGGAGTCAGAGGTAGGTTCGGAGAAGAGAGCACAGAGGTGCATAGCCATGGAGGTCGAAGCTAAAGAAGCCGCCAAATTCCGGTTTCCGAGACCCCTCTCTCCGGTTATGAGCGTGTCTATGAGTGAAACAGACAAGAAGAAGGAAAAAAAAAAAAAGGCTCTCGCTCGCTATGATGGCTGCAGGTTTGTTGTTTGGGGGTGGAGCGTTGGAGAAAGTCCAGCGGCTACCTGTCGAAGGAAGATGAAGCGGTATAAAAGGGAGGAACAACGTGTCGACCAGGTCCCGGATTTTGAGTTTATAAGTACAGAAGACAAGTGGATTTCCTCAACTCGGGATTCTTGAAGTGAAAAAAGGTTCAGCCAAGCCCATAGATTGCTGCTTTGGTATCTGATATCTCCCCCCCCTCTCCTCCCCCCCTCCCATCCCTTCTGGGGTATGGGGGAAGGGTAAAACAAACGGGTGTAGAAAAAAAAAAAGCTGTTAGTTGACAAAATGTAAGAGCTGAAGTGTATTACACGGAGCATAACATTCGCTATAGGATGTCAGATAAAAAAAATAAGTAAATTCGTCTCTTAAAGAATGGGGTCGCTCATCTTCCCCTTGAACCCCCCCCCCCCCGTCATTTCGCATGCGGCGCGCCCGCCCGCCCTATAGAGAGAGCACATCTTGATGGAGCCATTTTATTCCAACCGTTGTAATTTCTTAGCAGTGGCTGCGTTGGGGGTTACATCACGCACACAAACACGGCGCAGGGTCTCGGAGAGTAGAGGGAGGGCTGCCTAGTATGGGTCCCGGTGAAGATGGTTGGGCACGTTCGGGGAAGAGAGGATGATGGAATGGACATGCCATAGGGCAAGGGTGGGTGTAACGAAATCGTAGAAAAATAAATAAATTACAAGGTCTTTTGGGCCTCTTACACGGTGGGCGTGTGGCATGGCATGGGCTCCGAGTGGTGTATGATATGATTTGGGGGGGGGGGGCAGAAAAACGTCTTTTCCAGTGTTATTGATGCGAGCCCACCCGTCAGAACTCGAATATGATTGGAACCAAAGAAAAAAGTAACTAGACGAAATAGGGATGCCCATATAAAAAAAGAAGAAGAAGCAACGCCTTCAAGGTGGCGCCTCTTGCGCAAAGTAGGTTTTCGCCAAGGGCCAAGGCGCATCGGCTATCTCCGTTGCGTGTTGCATATGTATATGTATATATGTATATATATATATATATTTCACATATATGTGTGTGTTGTATGGCGTGCCATCGCTACACGCAGAAGATGGGATAATAATACCGGCTAATAATGTAGAAGGTCCTTCATTTTGGAGTTGACAGCTCATATAAGCAGAGAGTGTATTATGCTTTTTTAATTTAGTTCATCGCTCGTCGTCTCTGTGTGTGAGATCTATCATCATGCGCCATGCGCGCGAGCAGTACTTTTTTTTCATTAACATCACGTAATAGAAAAGATAGGATGAATAAAAACAACTATAAGAAAATTATAGTCTCGTATCTTCTGGGCTTTGAATGACGTGATGATGTGTACTGATGAAATCTCGAGCACCGGGGCAAAGGATCCTGGCGGTCAAGTTGTGAAGTGAGACGAGAGTGTGTAGGCTTGTCTCGGAGTTGTGTCGGTTGTTTTTTGGGGGGGGGGAGGGGGATGCCAGTAGCCCACGATGGTCGTTTACCAAGTCACGAGCCCTCTGGAAAGCGAGATAAAATACATATTTATTTTCCGATTCACTCTCCATGCACTTACACTGCGCACTGGCACGTGGTATAGCCAAGAACGAGCAAAAGGCCCTGCCTCCGTCACAACTGCAGTGTATACGTCTCAGTTCAGGAAATGAACGAACAGAAAATACCCACACAGAAGAGGCAGACGAACCCGGGCGCGTCAGATCCCTGCTGACTCGCCATACGGTTTCCCAAGAACGGTCGTCTGGATTCAACATGACAGAGGACCCCTTTGCCTGATGTGTATGCCCGCGCCGCGGAGAGTGAGCCCTGCATAGCTTAACTTGCGGCACGATCGACGGGATGAGAGAAACGACACGAGAAGGTAGAAAAATAAATAAATCAATATAAAAAAAGAAAGCATAAGAGGAAAAAAAAAATTGGACAAACGCACCAGCCCCCCACACAGTCTCACATCAGAAGAACGTGAGACATTTCCCCCAGAGGACGAGAGAAGAGGAGAGACAAAATTGCGGGAAAAAAAAGAAAAAAGAAGATGAACAACAACTGGATAGAAATCAAGGTCGCAGCCCGCGCAAAGACCTGTCCATGCCCAGTGCATCACGCCTCCTCACGTGGTAGATGGAGGTGAGCGGACGGTGTAAGAGAAAAAAAGAAAAGAAAAGAAAAAGAGAATGCGATACCACCACACCCTCCCTCACCCTTTTCATGTCTCTCATGTCGGCTTCGGCACTTTCCTCGTTTCTAGTCCTTGCCCCCCCCCATGTCGAGCTGTACAAGAAAGAAAGAAAAAACAAAAGAACCCTGGTCGGCCGAGCCGTTTGCATTTGATAGTCAGTCCCTGCCAAAATTCCGACGCACGTCATCGTCCTGTCCGAGGGCTATTCGTCGGAAGGGGGGGGGTGGTTGATGCTGAATAGAACAAGAAATAAAATCAACAAATAAATAGAGAGAAAATCGGATGAGCAGGTGCTTCCAAATCATGCTACAAGTCATCCATCATATCATGTATATTGCATGAGAAAAACAAATACCGTAAGGGAAAAGAGTGTAGGCCTACCTAGACTAGTAGCGAGACAGACACAGAGTCTCGGTGATAGAGCAACAGCTATAGGCAAGACAAAATAAACTGCATAGACATCCTGTTGGGCATCCTTTTTAAAATTCCCCAAGATCATCATCTCGGTTAACAAGACACCGGACCGATAATCTAAGCAGCGAACCCTTTTTTTTTTTTTCCCTTTTTTTTTTCTCGACTCCCCGCTTGAGTTGGCTACGGAGTGAGTTCCGGAGAGAAGAGGAGAAGGGAGAAGAGAGGGGGGGGAGGGGTGTAGATGGAAATAGGTGGCGGGTATGCCTCCTCTTCTTATTTGTTGCCAGGTACACGGGTTGCCGAATGAAGCGAACAAGACGATAAAATCAAAGCTTTTAGGTTCGCCGAGAATCGAAAACATGGATTTACGATAGACAAAAAAAAAAAAGGAAAAAAAAAGAAGAAGTGAAAAATTCCAATTTGCATCCGTCTTTCGTGATTGCTTTGACCCCGGAGCCTAAACCCATCTCACAAAATGTAGCCCATAGATAGTTACTGTAGATACCCTTCTCATTTGCCGCTTCAGTCACCGCCCGTTCTTCTTCTGCTGGCCTCGGGCTTGATGAGGCAAATGTGTATGTCGGTGTCTTTGACCCGATGGGGATATTTATTCGGGAGAAACAGCTGTTGGAGAAATTTTTTTTTAAAAAAATAAAAAAACAAAAAATTCACGTCTGGAATATGACCCCTTTGGCCATACTTTTCTTCATCCAAACAAAAAATCCCCATCACACCCTCTTTGGCCCTTCTTTTTGCAGATCCCTCCTGCTCGTCTCCGCCTCTGGCCCTCATCACGATGCAAAGTACGACACCCATTGGTCCGAACCGTCACAAACCCCCAACCTTGCCTGCATGCCTCTGGTCCTGGTGTTACTATCGCACACTACCTCCCATCTGCTATAGGTAGGGTCAGGGGCCAGTGCCAAATGAAAACGGGGAGGAGAAAAAGCCGTTTTACTCAACGTCTCCGTTATTTGACCGCGTGGGCAAGGTGGCTTTCCCTCCCCTCTTTCGTTCATGGCTGTCGCACCAGTGCAAATCCTTCGGCTATTGAGATTGCCAACGACTCGTGCGCTGAAAAATAAATAAATAAAAAAATCAAAACCCATTCCTCGTTTTTTCCTCTTTTGAACTAGACATCAGCCCTGCGAGAAGAAACAAAACCGTCGTAGTCAACGTATAAAAAGAGGTCCTTACCCGCGGAACATTGGCCCTCCTCCCCAGCCAGGTTTGGCTTGCGCCTCTCGGGCACACCGAAGCCTCAGCTTCCAATACACAACCAACGCGACGCCAGCCTGCATCATCTTTTATTTATATTAAAATGACAGGTCCCCAACTGCAATGAAATGACGTAGCTGGACCTTCACCGGAACCGGTCGTGATGCTCCCTCTCGAACCGACTGCGTATGCTAATATCCGTAGCCTCTAGTAAGTGCCAAGTGCCTCGAATGGTGCCGTCTTCTTGTCGACTCCTTGGCCAGGAATCGACTCTCCCCGAAACATACGTCCATACATCCATCCATACATACATGCAATGTACACCTTCCCCAGAAGCTGCAAGCCCCTTTGGGGAGCGCCGGCACGCCCACACACAGCTGAGACAGACCAGCATTTCCACCACACACCAGTAATTCTCTCCGCTCTGATCAGCACGGCTGTTGTCTCGGGCCCGCAGTGCCCGCGAAATGAGCAAGACGCAAAAGTTCTCACTTGAAAATCGTTGCATACGTGCACGCTCAGCTCTCCGGTCGTCGTCGTCGTCACCTCTTCATCCTACTCCTTCACACGGGCGTGATCCCTGATCCCGGTGCTCATCTTGCCCTTTCTGTCGTTGGCTGGCCTCATCTCATCGCGAACATGCTAGCCTCGATTCCGGCTCCTTCTGCTTACTGCACGAGTCGACCACTGTAGTATGTCGTATACTCGTCTCCCTCACCTTGGTAATCTTTTTGCGCGGCCGAAAACCGACAGGGGTGGTGGCTCCGACTTCTTGCCTGCAAGCACTAGACTGAGACATGCTCAACCTTGGCCTAACCAAGACCGTGTGTAGTTATTAGTTAACATCTATTCTTGTGCCGTACAGTCAACCGGAGATCTCGATGTGCAAAGTCCCCTACCAAGTCCTTGACGACGCAATGCTGGTCGAGCTGCTGACCCCGCTGGCGTTGGCTACTTTTATTATTGCCTTATTGCCGTCAATGTCGTGGTGTAGCAGACCGGCTTCAGGCCGAGGCCGAATACCCATTAGCACGTCCTCTCGTGCTTGACCTGCTTCCGGCTTTTCCTTATAAGCATCCGGAGTGTTCGATGCATAGCCCTCCGAGCAATCAAGAACCCGTGGGCATACACACCTTGACTTAGCCGAAGAGCCCTGCAATGGCCGAACAGTGACAAGTGACAGATGACATGTGACAAATCTGCTCACCGTCGACACAACCAAGCTACCTCAGCATTGGACAGCTGATGAGAAAGGTTAAAAAGAAAAAGCAGCTCTGCATCCCTTCTCACACCCCTCTCGACAGTGTCTCAACGGGCCAGCCGTCTGTCTGACCCCGCCCGCCCAACTATTTTCAGTGCTGCCGCACGGTCGCTAGGTTGAAGCACTGCCAGTTCATCGTTCCCTTGCTGAATTCTCCGAGATGCGCTGCTTTGGCATTGCTGATCGCCGGAAATAGCAACCCATCACCCAAAAGCCTCCAAATTCTAAGCCAAAATGGATTGACTAGTGACTTGACTTATACGAGCGCCAGGCCTGCCCATGGTCTCGTCAAAGACCACCAAAACTCCAGTCGGGTAATTGAGCCGCTGGACCAACGCTTTATCCGTGAAGAGATCACCACCGGAACCATTTGCCAAGGCATTGCCCTCCTCCCTTCTCTGACCCCCATTATTCCGCCACACACCGTCGCTCTTTTCCCTGACTGTCGACAGCCGGTCCGTCGCCAACTGCCATCTCCCACTGACGCTCAACAGAGACCAGCGGTAGAAAGGGGTGTGGTGGTAACGTAGCAACGTGGTCTGCCAAGGGAGAGTTAAGGTTCACCAGCGGCGCCGCCATTGGATCGGGACGCAGCGTGCAGCCGCGGAACTCGGACTAACAGTATCTACGGCAATTCCGTCAGCGTCTCTTGACCGCATGGTTTTCCGACCACAAGCCGCATGCGACGGTGCCTGACAAGTTCAATACCGACTTGCAGGATCCGTCATCAGGCGCATCTTCAGGTAGGAAAAAAAAAATGAAAAATGAAAAAAATCAATAGTCGCAATGCCACAGCCTAGCACGAGCGGATTCCCCCCTCCCCTGCTACTCAGGCTCCAGAAAAGCGGCGAAAACGCAATTATGCATACACCCGCAGAGAGCAATTTTTGAAGCTACTATTAGCCAACGTCTCCTAGTCACACCGAGACCCGCCCGTCGGTTGCATTCTGCAGGCACGTCAGCCAGCCACAAAGTCCAGATATAGGACCTCAGCTCGCCCATTTACACGAAAGTCGCATCTGACTTGCCGCGATCTGACGTTTGCTGAGACGATTGTGTGATATGGCAAGATTGGCCCATCTCCGTCATAAAGCCAAGCACGGTTTGTTGCATTAGTGCGTCGTCATGCTCGTCCATCAGCCGACGGTAGATACTAAGCAATAGAACAATTTCTGTCCTTGAGAGAGATAGAAAGGTCTGAGCGTCAAAGCGGAAGTGCCGGTGATGGTTCTTAGCGACTTCCGGGAAAGCGATAGGCTATTCGTGTCTCAACCGAGCCCACTACCGGAATCCAAGTTGATCTCCAAGTTAATCTTGAATTGTGTCGCATGCCACGCACCGCGGATGCTTTTGCGATCTCGTATAGAGGGGCATATTTAGCTGGTTACGATAGGTGGGAGAAGCTTTCGGCACTAAATCGGTAATGGTGCGCGGGCAACTTTGAAGGAGACAGCTTTCGTATTGTATGAAATTTCCGGATCTAGGCCCATCCAATGCGACTGTGCGTATTCTAGAACGCCGGGACCCTTGATAACGGGAGGGCTTTGCATCAAGATATCAAGGCCTGTTTATTGATCGCCTTTCCGCAGCAATGCTGAAGCAAGGATGGTAGGTCGAATGGATGAATGCTAGAGCTTTACTTGAGAATTTGATTCTTGTTCGCAATATCTGGTGTCTGGAAGAGTTTTGATTAATTTCGGACTACCTTTGAGGTGATCCTTTACTTCTCTACATCCATTGAACATGCTTTTTTTTTTCAAAGTGCTGGTGCTGGATTTGGGCAGTGTTTGCCGATTGAGGGAGTCGCAATTTGTTGGCAGCTGCGAGCCAACACTCGATGACAACATGACAGCTGTCAAAGGCTGCCTGCTCTATAGAAAATTGAATGACCAGATATCTGTGTAAAACTGTACTTATCTCTCTCTTTTGCCATGCCGATGTACTTCCAAGGCGGCGATTCTCTGACCGCCTTGTCCAGTTCTTTGCTCAAGTGATTTGACTGACCATGGCTAAAATCATACGCCCAATTATTCTTATGACTCAGATACACTCAGTGGTAACAGGTTTCTCTTGGACTGGGCAGAAAATGGTGTATCGTATGGCTTTTGAAAACCATGATAGCGCGCTGGGCTGACCGAACTTCGATAGCGCATCACGGGCCACATGACAGACACGCAGACGAGATTAATGCCGTTCCACTTCCACATGATCAAGGAGACTCAAAAAACGTCTATAATACTGCATTAAGAGAACTTGAAAGTCTCGAATCGCAGCCGCTCTGTCATCGGATCGCTGCACGGTTGCTCGTGGACAACTGCCACCTGCTCCATGGCAAAGATGAAACCATCGAACTCGCCGACAGTGGTAGAATAACCAGAGACTTCATC
Source organism: Niveomyces coronatus (assembly GCA_018831755.1). Taxonomy (NCBI): domain Eukaryota; kingdom Fungi; phylum Ascomycota; class Sordariomycetes; order Hypocreales; family Cordycipitaceae; genus Niveomyces; species Niveomyces coronatus. The sequence continues at coordinate 10,106 of JAFEME010000620.1, forward strand.
GACTCTTACGCTGCGAGTTTGGCAATCTGTGATCTTGAAAGAGGAAGCTTCGCTATTCCGAGGGAATGCGACAGATTCCGCGAGCCAGCGCTTGCTAAGCTCACCGCCGAGCCAACACCGCAACTCCACGTCGCAACCTGGGAAATAGACCGATGCCTTGAAGGGCTCGCTCAGTCTGATGCTTCGTGGAATACATGGGTTAGCTACAGACATAAAGCTGTGCGATTCTGCGAGATTGCAAAGTCGGATCATGATAAAGGTGGGTATGCATAACGGTTGGTGAATTCTCAGAGCTGAGTTGTGATGACAGATTCGACCATTCGGCTACATAAAAAGGTGGCCGAGATTATGAAGAGATTTACAGCCCAAATTGAGATTCACGTCGAGCAGCAATTGCAAAGAGTAGATGATCTCGTGCAAAAAACGGCCGACGCGACAGATACGTTATTTCCCTGGACAGAAACCCTACAGAAACGGCTGGAGAACCTAAACACGGTGATAAAACAGCAGTTATTAGAGAATTCTGAGGTATGTGAGAAGAAGGCGAAGGGTGGATTGGTTCCTAACCGATCATAGAAATCAGCTCTGCACATCCAGTCTGGACTGAACGATGCCGCACAGCTGCAGGGACTTCTCAGGCTCTTGCTCGAATCCATGCGAGAAAATCGGGAACAACTGGCTTTGGAGAACGATATGGCTTTGCAAAATCTTCATGCCGATGCATCCTACGGTGTAGAGACAGTGATAGCGACGATTGCCACGGCTGCCTCCTCTACCCTGCGACTTCAAAGCCAATTGGTGAGTACACATCCCGTTGTGGCTAGATGATTGCTAAGATACCTTAGCAAGAGACAGAATTGCGAGCCGAACGCGTGAAAGAAAAACAGAACAGTCTCGAAAAGGTGCGCATCCCACGCGGAGCAAACACGGAGCTCACGCTGACTTGTACAGGACCTTGATCGACTCCAGAAATATTCTAGAGATGTGCTGGTCTCACACGATACCTACCGAGATAAGCTGGATTCGGCACAAACTACGATACTGAACATTCTTGGAGCGCTTGGTCAAGTTGAAACTTCAACCAGCCGGATCCGAAACGCCCTCGGCAGTAGGACTGGCTGGGGCTGGTGGCCGCACATAGTCTGCCCGGCTGTATCTCTTCTCCTGGGCTCGTATAGACTGACGCCGTCGATTGCGAGAAATTTTATGCTTCTTGGATTAGGTATGGAGAGACGGCGTAGTAGACATGCACCAGCTGACAGTTTTTAGGTGAGATTGCTGGTCTGGCTATTTCTACCATGCGGACCATAAAAGCAGATGACACATTTACGGGAGCACATGTACGCCTGGCAAATGTCCTCAGCAATAATTCCGATACCACGCAACACACCAATCACGATCTTTACGACGTACGGATAGATGATTGATCCGGAGGAAAATTGATTTCTTAATATGGATTGTGATTATATTCTTTCAGAATGATTTTGAGGTGTTTTCTTTCTTAGTTATTGGATTCGGCGCACTCGAGCTTGCAGTGGGATTATCGGCGACGTGATGAATGGGTTTATGACATCTAATTATTATGATCGAGCTCTGGGAAAGGTTTTGAGGCTTCTGAAAAACAACAATGATTACACATTTATCTCATTTCCTCGGGTAGCCAAGATATTAGTTTGGTTTGTTGTAGGGCGCACTATTGCGTGTACACTGACTGAGTGCTGCTTAAAAGATGACGTTACATACGTCAACCTTGCACATCGGATTTGTACGGAATCAACGAGAAAATTTTGCCAACTTGACGCGCCCGTCGCACTCGATTCACGATGGCCAAAGTCAGAATCGCTCTGATCCAACTCTACGCGAAGGCGAGTACATATTCTAACGAGTTGGGCATGGCTTCGAGCGCACAAAACTCTCAGCGACCGGAGCTCTAGCTAACATTATGCGTAACGATGCGCTGCCGCGCCGCCAGACCCTTGATATGGAGGGAAATTACGCCAAGGCCGAGTCTTTCATTCGCTCGGCCGCCGCGCAGGGCGCTGACCTCGCCGTGTTGCCCGAGTACCACCTCCAGGGGTGGGTGGCGGACGGCGCGGCGCTGCTCCCTTGCGCGCGGCGTTCCGGCGAGTACCTGAGGCGGTACCGCTCACTGGCGCGGGAGCTGGGCATCAGCATCGTGCCAGGGACGCTGCTCGAGGACGCGAGCGGGCCGGCCGATGAGGCCGACGAGCCTCCGCTGGCCAACGTCGCGTACTTCATCAGCGGCGCGGACGGCGGCATCTGCGGACGTTACCAGAAGCGCAACATGTGGCACCCGGAGAAGGCGGTGCTGCGGGCGCCCGGACCGGAGACGACGGCGGAGCTGCTGCAGATGGAGGGGGCGCGCCGCCACCACGAGGCGTTCGACACGCCGCTCGGGGTGCGCGCGGGCATGCTCATCTGCTGGGACCTGAGCTTCCCCGAGGCGTTCCGGGCGCTGGCGGCGGACGGGGCGCGGGTCATGATCGTGCCGTCGTTCTGGCTGGCGGCGGACGGGGGCGCGGCGTCGACGGGGCTGAACACGGACGCGGAGAAGATGTTCCAGGACACCATGTGCGTGGCGCGCGCGCTGGAGAACAGCTGCGCGGTGGTGTATGTGAACGCGGGCGGCGCGGCGGCGGCGGCGGGTGGCGAGGTGAGGGCGGAGGGATGGGATGAGGAGGGGAGGGAGTACACCGGGAGGAGCCAGGTGGCGCTGCCGATTGTGGGCGCGACGGGGAGGATGGCCGACGGGAGGGAGGGAATGAGCGTGGTGGACGTGGATCTAGGAGTGCTGGATGTGGCGGAGAGGGCGTATAAGCCGAGAGACGACATGGAGAGACGGGGGTGGAAGTACGATGCGGACGTGTCGAGGCTGTGGAGGGAGCAGGACTTGTCGTAGGGAAGTTTGTGCGAGAGAAGGCCGATGCTATCCTTTTTCAACAGGATTGTCACGGTAGGGATGTAGCTAGTTAAAATGAGCATACATTCAAGGTGCTACATCAACATCATATGTGTATTGTGTCTCGCGAAGGGGTATCAGATGTCATCTAGGTATCAAGCAATTCAACGCCGACATGCAATGCAGAATGCCACCTCTCTCTCCTTCCAGTCTCGGTCTCTAGTCAGAATCATACTCCACGAGAGCAGCGTTTTTCGCGTCTGAGCTGTCTGTCGCCTTCTCTTGCGGCTGCCCGCCTGTCATGGCCTCCACCTTTGCTGTCGTATCGCCCGGCTTCTTTCGTCTGACGACTGGGAATCCAGCCACGCGCTCTCCTCCCTCTCCGCGCTTTACCCCCGACACAGACAACAGAAAAGGATCACGCGACACTCGCGTATTGCCCATGACGTGCGTCGCGAAAGACTGTCTGGCCTTTAATTTCCGCCGCTCACCCACGGTCATACCCTGCTGCGTCATCGTCTGCTCCGTGCCACTCCCGCTGACTTCGTCGCCGTTGTCGCCGAACAGCGGCCTCGCGAGCGTCGCCGCCGCCGCCTCCTCCTCCCCGCCCCACGCAGGCGCAAAGTCTACCAAGCGCGCCCTCTGTGCATCCTCCTCCGTCTCCGGTAGGATATCCACGCCCAGGCTCATCCTGTCCTGCAGCGCCTGGGCCCCGCGCGCGCTCTCCTCGCGCTCCTTTCGGCCCGCCCGAAACGCGCGGCGCAGCTTCTGGTTCAGCGCGTACGGGTCATCCCACCGGCGAGCCGCCAGCTCGGCCAGCCCGTCGATGCGCCGCGACGCCGCTCTGAGCTGCTCCCTGTCGTCGATGGTTCTCTCCAGGCTTGCAAACGCGTTGCTGCGCAGCGCTTCCCTCTCCGCGTCTGTCAGGATCGGTCGGGCCGCGCCCCCGTCATCGTCGTCGGCGGCCTTGTCCTCGCCCGTGTCGCGCCGCGTCGCGCCCGAGACCACGACGTAGGCCGTGTTTTGAGGGTCGGTGCGCATCTCGATGGTTCCACCGCAGGCCGGGTGGCGGAAGCGGAAGCTCCAGATGGGCGTGGTGTAGTAGCGGCCGGCGCGGCGCTTCTCGGCGTTGAAGCGGACGCCCTGACCGATGATGGTCGCACGCGGGCAGGAGCCGCACCAGATAGCGTAGGGCATCTCGAAGCGGACGACGATGGCGCCGTCGGAGCGCAGCTTCTGGGTGGCACGAGAGCCGAGAGCGTGCTTGCCGTGCAGCTTGTTGCCGCTGGTGGTGCCCTCGTGCTCGGGCGGCACATAGCGGCCCATATTGAAGCCCTGCATGATGGCGAGGATGGCTCGTGTTGGTGATTGGTCGAGCTTTTGTGTGGTTATGGCTGTGTTGTTGTAGAAGTGAGAAATCTAGTCGTAGTGCCTGCCCGAATAGAGGCGTCGGGCCGAAAGGGTGGAAGAAGCAACTTTGACGTTGAGATTTTCTGGCTCGGACCGACGTCATCTCCAACGACTTTTATGGTGGGTCGGTAGGTTCATCACCATCATCCCTACAAACAACGTTATCGCTTTAGATATCAGAATACTTTGCATTTGCATGGACACCTAGCACGATACGAGTATTTATGGGGTTTTGAACTTGTTCCACTGGGACACGGGACCTTGATCTACAACGTGGCAATCTCAGGACACAGGCCTGCAAGACGGATCTACCACCAACACCAAAACTGTTTATATCACGAGCCACGAATTATCGCAAGTATAATTTGATACACCGTGTATCTTCTGCTGGTCAGAAACTATCAAAAGCACCAATACTACTCGATGGGGATGGCTCGGCACTCATATGGCGTGTAGTATACCAGATAGAACGCCCCCTCGCCGTTTGCGACGAGCATCCTACTCCGAACCATTCCTAAGTCTGCATCATCTGTCGTCGGTCCACTCAAGCCTGTCGAATCATTCGGCCAGCTGCTGAGCTCGGAGCCCTGACCAGAGCTCTGCTGCGCCAGTCTCACTCTTGCATCCTCTTGTCGTACGTCTGCTCATGCAAAAGAAATTCCGCCGTCAGCTTCTTTTCATTGAGAAAGTGCCAAAAAAAAACGGGAGACAGTGAAATATCTCTTACGCCACGAGATATTCTCCATGACTGTGTTTCGCGCTGGTCTCCAGAACGCCTTGAGCATATCTGCCAGCGGGTTCTCGCCCTTTGCCCACCCTAGGCTGACCTCGACAACCTTGAGCCGTGGGTTCGGGTTCGGATGAGTGCTATGGCTACTCAGCTGCCCGGTGAGAAAGTTGCGCGTTGAGAAGCACACGAACTCGCGCTCATGGACGACCGACGCGCCGAGCCATGTCAGCTCGTGCTCGGAGTTGAAGAGCGCCTTAGAGGCGATACGCGCGAGGAATTGCCAGAAGATGAATGGATAGTTCCAGTTCCACCGGATGCCTGCGCGGGCCAGTATCTTGGCTTGTTCGGCATAATATGCTCTGCAGCCAGAAGAGAGGTAAGTAAAAACGATGATCGTTTTTACCCCAATTGTTAGCGTTTGGTCTCCTCTACTGTCTTGGCATAGTCTTGACGTAAAACGGGGGAAGAGGAAGAAGAAGTTCAGAATCAAAAAGCGAACAAAAACAGTTTCCAGAGTCGTACAGGGGACAGAGATAGGAAGAGGGGGGGGGGGGGGGGGG